>CM036540.1:2467889-2587889 GCA_020745685.1 Tautogolabrus adspersus
ATGTGTATGAATGCTCTTCACATAGAAACCTCTGCCATCAGTGTGTGAATGATGTCGTCGGGGTCAGGGCTCTTGTTGGTCTTTTGCTCCCAACATTTAAATCGAGCTGCAGAGTGGAGGCCTTTCAGTCTTGTCTAAATATCTAAACTTGATCTCTATTACCAAGACCGGTCTCAAGACCACTTGTAATGGTCTCGGTCTGGTCTGGTCTCGACTTTGACTGAGCCTTGTCTCGGTCTCAGACTGGGCGGACTCCGGATTTTTAATTAAGACCGGTTAAGACCACCACTGAAAGGTTATTTCTCCTACGTCATCACTGTGAATGGAAGGAAAACCCCTCTTTCTAAAAGGACAAATAACTTCAATTCATTTGTAGATTTTTATCCCCCGGTAATTACCACAACCTTCCCGGTGTTACGGTCTAAGTGAGTGACACACCCGCTGCACACAAGATGATGATTTTTCAGTGATATTTATGGTCTTGGTCTTGTCTCCGTCTCGGAGCACTCTGGTCTAAGGTATGTCTTGGTCTCCTTTAGTGTGGTTTTGACTACAACACTACTATATGGAGGAGCAAAGCTTCATCCTGATGCTCTGAGCCCGAGTCTCTAAGAAGAAGAGAAAAAGAAAGAACATGAAACTCTCTCTCTCGCTCTCTCTCTCTCTCTCTCTGTCTCTCTCTCTCTCTCTCTCTCTCTCTCTCTCTCTCTCTCTCTCTCTCCCCCATCTCTCCCTCTCTCTGTAGTTCAGATGTGACACGCAGCATCCTGATCTCTGATTCTGTCAGCAGGTTGTTGAACAGACACAAAGTTAAGCTCAGCTCACATGAAGCAGCTCGATGAGCCCCGAACATATTTTATTAATGTGTGGATGTTTGTGATGCTGCCGATCTGACTGACACTGTCTGAACAAACTGGAGAACAGACAGAGGAATCATTGAGCTCGTGTTTACATCTGATTCTCGACACAGACATGACTGAGACACGAGGAGGATGAGGCGTTTAGACGAGGATTTTAACTGAATCAAAGCAGGAGGAGACGTCCTGCTGGGTCAAAACTTCTCTTACTCTTTCCACACATTCAGGGCTCACGCTCATTCACTCTGAGTCCTCGGGTCCACTTAACATGATATAAAGCTCCTCTATTAGCTCCTGTGAATAATTAACGCTCTGTAATGATTGTGACAGAATTAAACACGAGCTCCTGTTTTATTAAACATGTAAATTAAAACTCTTTAAACAGAGACTTTTTCATTTGGAGCCGTCCTGACTGTCGTGTGAGGAAATATTAAACTTTACGTTAAGGACACATTTCTCTGTCGGCTGTGAACTGCTTCATGTTTGACTCGTTTGTAATGTGAAGGAGGGTTTGACTGCAAGCCTCACACATCAGACCTGACACAGGAAGTGAGTCATTGTGATCTATGGTTCTCATGTGTGTGAAATATTCACCATAAAGAGCCATCAGACAATAACGTGAAATAATAAAGCCGGGTCTAATGAAACCAGGGGACTGATTGCTGGTTAATATTTAAACAGAGGACTGACGTAATGAAGTTTTGCTCCACTTTAGCTGCAGTTTGTCTTTCTGAACGCTCAGCCTGAAGGTAAGTTCAGATCATTTAGATTCTCCTGTTCCTCCCTGAGCTCAGACTTTCATATGAAGGATGAATATGGAGTGGTCCTGCTTCTCTATCCTCCTCATGGTGGTCAGAGTGACAGCTGTGAGCTCAGACTTTAACAGGCAGCAGAAATCCTCTCGGATTCACTGGATGTTTTAGTGCAGCGCTGAAGGAACAGAGACTGCAGCGACCGTCCGCCTTAAAGTGAAGTTGAAGGATTTGGGAACTTGTCAGGGGGTGCTGAGGGGACTGCAGCACCCTGTAGTCAGACACAAACCATCAGCATGTCTAAAGGTGGCTACACACGGGGCGATTTTCAAATCTTAACCGATTTTTAAAAAATGGAGACCAAAGACGTGAGGACAGTTGAACTGATGTTTAACGTTATAATCTGAACGCACACAACTAGACAACTGGACCAGATCAGGAGACCACACACCTGCTGTTTGTAACGATTTCACAGACACGAGATCTCACAGAAACTCACGTGAACAAACGTGATGTCAGAAGAAAAACAAACATGGAGGACGATGGATGTCGTCAGCTGGCTGTCCTGCAGTGTGTTCTTTTTAGTAGAGAAAAACAAATACCTGAAAAAACAATATGGACGAGATCCTTTAGCAGCTTTATTTAATTGCTGCAAGAGCTGAGGGTGAGTTGTCAGAGTATGTCTGCTCACTCCCCTTTGCTGCTGCGGGTATTCATTCGGAGGCGGTCCGAGGATGTCTGGACTCAGCCTTAAAGATAGGGTAGAGCCGCTACTCCTTCGCATCAAAAGGAGCCAGTTGAGGTGGTTGGGCATCTGATTAGGATGCCTCCCTTTGGAGGTTTTCAGGGCACGCCCAAATGGGAAGAGAGCCAGAGTTGGCTGGATGGATTATATATCCAGTCTAGCCTGGGAACACCTTAAAATGTTGCTGGGTTGACTTACTACGCTTGCTGATCGTGGATCGCTGCTGTCACCGCAATCCGACCTCGGATAAGTGGAAGATAATGGATGGATGGATGCAGGCTGTCCGACCTGGAATCATAAATATCAAACAATTCCAGATCGGGGAGGCTCCGACTCGATCAGGAGCAGTAAAATAACCGTATTGACACCACACACTTTTGCATTATTTGGAGAAATAATCGGTTGCAACAAGTCACAAATCGGACTAAGTGCCCCCGATCATTGAAGGGGGAAAATCTGGCCTAAACTCATCTAGTGTGTAGCCAGCTTTAGTTAATGTTCACCCTGTTTAAAAGGATCTGGAGACGAAGACACATGTGTCCTTTTACGAGTCTGTAACTTGTTCATAACAGCTTCTTCCTGCAGAGTGACACACTCCACACTGCACACATTGAGGTGTTTCAGAAGTTTTCAACATAATTAGATGTCTGATTGTCCTCTCAGACGGAGCAGCAGAACGAGTTACCTCTGAATCTGAAGTTTCATGCTGCTTTCATGTGCTTAATAATCCTGAACATTCAAATTGAATATGAAATTTGCGCAGCCGAGACTTCTTCAAAATGAATATTTTTTTCTTTCTGGGGGCACCGCCTAGTGGTTAGTGTGTGCGCCTCATGTACGGAGGCTATAGTCCTCCAGGCGGGCGGCTCAGGTTTGAATCTGACCTGTGGCTCCTTTCCTGCGTGTCATTCCCCGCTCTCTCTCTCTCTCTCTCTCTCTCTCTCTCTCTCTGTCTGACTCTGTCCACTGTCCTGTCTCTAAATAATGGCATAAAAATAAACTTTACATAAAAGAAACTCTTCTCTCTGCCTCTCAAACCTGCAGTGACCCGTGTGACGAGGACTGAAGCCTGTGTGGGCACCGGCTCTAATATCTGATCTTAACCAGCGCCCCCAGAATACATTTCTATTAAGAACAGTGAAGACGAGAGCGATCGAAACAAGTCAATCATCAAACATACAAACTGTGAGGTAAGAAAAATATATCTAATCAGACAAAAAGGACATGAATCACCTTGAGACCGAAGAGGACACAGAAAGAATAATGTAGATTAACTTTCTCTCTCTATCTCTCTCTCACACACACACACAAACACACACACACAAACACACACACCTACACACACACACACACACACACACACACACACAAACACACACACACACACACACACACACACACACACACACACACACACAAAACACACACACACACACACATACACACACGCGCACACACACACACACACAGACACACACACACACAAACACGCGCGCACACACACACACACGCGCACACACACACACACACACACACACACTATAAACTGTTAAAGTTACTTTCATTTAACCTTCACAGATATGGAAATTATATTAAAACCCTGTTTTTAAAGCATATTGTCCTTTCTTTGTCCTGTGATCTCCAGCCAACAACTCGTACCCCCTGAACCCCCCCTCCGAACCTACCTGAAACACACACACACACATTGTGCATTATTCATACAGATGGATTTTTACTTCTCTGCCTTTTGTCTCCTCATTTTGTCGTGTGTGTGTGCGTACGTGCGTACGTGCGTGCGTGCGTGCGTGTGTGTGTGTGCATGTGTGTGTTTATGTGCAGCAGACAGCAGCTCGATTGTTTCTGGATTCAAACCAGGAGTCAAATACCTGAACAGGTGTCTCTTTCACTCGCCTGCCGGTCACACTCAGGGGTCAGAGGTCAGGTGGACAGCTGCTTCCTGTCAGTGAGTTTAATCTGCGTCAGGTGTTCTCTGCTCTGTGATAACGGGTCACACACACTCACACAAACAATCCTCACAGCATGTTTCCCTCCAGGACTACAAATCGTATTCATTTATTCGTCTTATTCTTTTATTTATTTGTTTGATCTGTAGACATCAGACAGACGCCATCCCCGCTGTTAGAAGTTATTGTACTATTAGGTCGATGTTAAAACTACTTCAAGGAGGAAGAATTAAGGGAGTTAATGTATAGGACCACGCCCAAACCACACCTCCAATCACTTGACAAGCCTACTTATACTGAGCCATTCCACTCCACACCATTTGTCTCAGTTCTTCAACAATAGCCATAGCACCCGGAACCAACCCTCTCCTCGCCGTTCTCACCGTGCAGAAGCCGGCTGCCCATCACGGTGCTGTATGCCGGTTCCATGTTCTAAAAGCGAGTTTGGCATCAGGGACTAGACCGCCGCTCACCTCCAACGATGCTTGAAGACGAAGGGCTTCCATTCCACCGCAACGGCATAAAGCCAGGCTTTTTCACCTCTACTCTTCATCCATAAACAATCCCGGAACATCCAAGGATCCCGCGCTTCCTGCTTTCACCACAGGAGCCACACCGGAGCCACGGACGTCGCGCTGCGCATGACGTCACTGGGCTTCAGCCGCGGCGGCCTCTACAGCCACTACCTCTAGAGGTAGCTCCCCCTGGTGGGAGACAGGTCGTATCACCCCCTGTGCCTGCTCCTTCTGTGTCTCTCAAGCTACCACAGCTTTCATCCCTGTATTCGCAGGCTTCACAAAATCCCTGTGCACATACATCCTTACATCCCATCATCCTTTCCTCTACCCTTCCTTCACTCTTCCACACAAGCCCGACTACAGTTAAGTTCAGGCCTTAGTACAAAGACCTGGCTTAATCTATCACAGGCATAGCACTTTAGCAACAGTCAGCCAAAGTTACAGTGACCAGCCAGCCACCGTCGAAGACGTCAGGTGCGACGCCACGGGGCATCAGCCGCTCCCACGGTCGCAGTCTCCAACAACAGCTCACACGATAGTGCAGCTTTAGCTCATCCTACCTCCTTCGCATCCGACTCTGAAGCTCCTCCACGAGCCTCAACGCAGTTCGGCTTCTCTGGTCTATCTTCATTTCCTACTGACCTGTCCTGCCGCCCCCCCCCCCCCCCCCCCCTCCCCATCCCCACCCCCTCCCTTCCCCATCACCCAAATGTGTTTTCAATGTAGCCACAGCTACACTACCTATTCAGCCCAGCGGGCTACATACAGCAGTTTAAACTATTTTCATCCCTGTGTTCGCAGGCTTCACAAAACCCCCGTGCACATACATCCTTCATCCCCTCATCCCTTCCTCTCATGCACTCAACCTCCTTCCTCATACCTCCATCTCGTTTGTCTAAATTCTAGGTACAGTCTGGGCCGTGATCAGCTCCGGCAGAACTACGCTTGAGACGGTTCCCCCACTCAGAGTCTCCCTCTGCCCTGCAGTCAGTTCATCCTTCCAGACCAGCCAACCGACAACATCCTCCTCCATCATAATCATTACCTTAGCATATATTCATCTGTCTCATCATTCATATGATCTATCAATCAATCAATCAATCAATCAATCAATCTTTATTTGTATAGCGCCAATTCATAACAAGTGTTATCTCAAGACGCTTTACAAAAAGCAGGTAAAGGACCTTACTCTTTGTCTATTAATATTACAAAAGAGCAGGTAAAAAGACCATGCTCATTGTTATGTTACAAAAAGCAGGTCAAAGACCTTACTTATTGCTATATTACAAGGACCCAGCTTAATCCATCATGAGCACTTTAGCAAAGCAGCAAAAGATACAGTGGTCAGAAAAAACTGCCTTATTAAAAGGCAGAAATCTTCGGCAGTGATCCCCGGCTCATGACGAAACAGCCTTCACAGCCTAGACTGCGCCGGGCTTGGAAAGGGATAGGGGGAGATGGGATAAGATGCAGGAAGAGGGATAGGGAACAAGGGAAAAAGGGGGGGGGGGGGGGGGGGGGGGGTGTTGTTCAGGTAGACCGTCCACCTACGATCCCGAAGGGAGGGGGGGGAGGGTTGTTTTGGCAGGCCGTCCACCAACGACCCCATGGAGCCTAAGAGGGCTCAGCAGGAGCAACAATCCCGAGGAACCTAAGAGAGCTCAGGAGCTCCCAGAAGAAGATGTGGTTAGTAACTGGGATTTAAAGGTAGTGACATGCAGTAATGTCATATGAATGCAGAGAGAGAGAGAGAGCAGGGGATAAGAGCTCAAGGTGCCAGTTCCCCCGGTAGTCTAGGCCTATAGCAGCATAACTATGAGCTGGTCTGTACCTGTTCCAGCCCTAACTATAAGATTTATCAAAAAGAAAAGTTTTAAGTCTATTCTTGAAAGTACATAGGGCCTGATTTACTAAAGGTTTGCGTGTCTTAAAACGTGTGCAAACTTGATACCAGCAGTAAATGTGCTATCTGATCTACTAACGACACGCAGTGAGGATTGCGTCTTTCATATGAGCAAAACAACACGCATTGTCCATTTAGCACGTTTGCCTTAATGAATATGCAATATGGGGCGTTTCTGCCATAGCGTGCAAAATACTGGGAGGAGAAAATTCAAATAAGCTAAGTTAGTACACGCATTGTGATTTACCAAGCCAGGCAAAAATTGCGGTGATTGTGACGGTGTCTAAATTTAACACCTTTGAAAGGAAGGTGCTAATCCAGGAGCCCAGTGTTACGCACAACAGGCTGCAGTTAGGCGGAGTGGCACAATAAGGTATGAAGATCACGTTTTTCCCCCAACATGTTAACATGTTTTCGATTGACATAAAAATAAATGACATGCATTATTTTTTTATTTGGATTCAATAATAGTTAATAAAGAGAAACACCATGATTAAACTAATATAACTGAACATTCACAGCCTCTGCATTCTAAAGAATTTACACATTGACATTTATGTCCTATTTCCCTCTTTTCTGCAACATTACATTTTAAACTGGGCATTTCCTTTTTCTCGGGTTGCGCGTCTCTCCAGCTCGTCTCCTCCGGTGCGCTCCTCTCCCTATCACGCTCGTCTCCGACCTCTACAGCCCCCTGCTGCCAAGCTGTAGGCACTTGGATTGGGGGACCTCACCACTGCTTGTACCCCCGTCTTCGATACCTCTTGCCAGGGCAATTATGTCCGATCAGATACAGCGCTGGCCAGCAGTCTGGTGCGCAACAATAGCCCGAGGGGCGCGCCTGAGCGCCGGTGCCACATAGGTCACAGCTCGCACCTCCTGCGCAATGTATGACAATTCATTCAAAGGATCGAGGGAAGAAAAGAGAGGCCCTGTTTAATGCCGAGGTTTTCTTATAAGCCAAATGTTATTTTTGTTATATTCAGATGTATCTGCTATAACTCGAAAATACTGTACGTTCATTTGCCTCTCCCACTAATACCTATTTTGCGCTTGCAGTCATTCTGCTTTCCGTCCAAACTCTCCGTGACGTAACCCAGTAGAACACGCAAAAGCCTGACTTAAATACAACCGCCCCCTCAAGGTTTGCACCCGTTATCATTCACGCAAAGTTTCTTAGTAGATCACCCGCAAAACGCCCACAAGCCAAACGCGCAATGTTTTGGAGTGAACACGCAATTTTGTACTCTTTAATTGGGATCTTAGTAAATCAGGCCCATAATAGTGTACTATCATTAAATACTATATCTAAATCATCTATGGTTGTGGCGTGGTCCTTGCTAGTGAATCCAAAGTTTGTGATCAGCGGGTAACTGAGAGGAGGGGGTTTGAACCAGATACCAAATATCTTGGCTACAGCTATTATTTTTACATCTCTATCCTGATGAACAGGTTGCCATGGTAGCAACTTTTCAATCCAAGGTAGCCTTGCTCTAACTCCTCCCTCTCTTTCAGCTCTCTTTGACTCTAAATGGACCATAATTGACCAAATCAACTTCCTGCTGTAATGAAGAAGACGTGAAACTACAGACTGAGACCACAAACTCATGAGGAAAATGTTTACTGAGGGAATAAATCAACTGACATGTACGAATATTTTTTCAAAGACTTCCATGCAATCAGGTAAATATCCATGAAGGTGCATGGAGCTCTGCTACCTCAGACTTACTCCAGTGTGAAGGGCGTGAAGCTTTACAAGAAGCCCTGGGCCTCGTGTGTGTGTGTGTGTGTGTGTGTGTGTGTGTGTGTGTGTGTGTGTGTGTGTGTGTGTGTGTGTGTGTGTGTGTGTGTGTGTGTGTGTGTGTGTGTGACAGGGTTTTGCAGCCAGGCATGACCAGCACCTGCTCAGGCACTCAGGGCGTCCTCCTGCTCCTGCAGCCTGTAACGATTACTAATGTCTGATTATCAGCAGTCAGACAGCAGCATCAGCATCATGAGCTCTACATCAGCCAAGCGGAAACACAGCAGCAACCCTCTGCTCATCTACATTCATAACACCACAGAAGAAGAAAAATGTTTGTATGACATGTGGAGCTGGGCGGGATTCATCACTGATCAGTTCTTTGGTTATTTAATCTGATCTGAATGGATTAAACAGGATAGATTAATGTCTATTAATAAACAGCTTTGAAGTTTTAGAGGTCACACGTTTAGACGGATGGAAAGTTCTGGAATCATCAATAAAGTTTAATGAACTCCAGTACACAGGGACACATGTAGGAAATAACTGTGTTAACAAATGATAAGACCCAGTGTGCACATGTCCAGTAGGGGGCGGTGTAGAGGCAGAGGGGATGCGACAGAGTCAACACAGCAGCAGGGACAACAATCGAAGTTTTGGAGACAAGCTGATGGACCAGGACTGTTTTCTATACTTGTAGTACTGTGCAAATGCGAGATCCGCAATACATCAAAAATACCCGAATGTCGTACTGATCCTCGGAAAATTTACAGTATGCCCCAGACCAGTCTCCCTCATGTACTGTTTCCCACAATGCAAAGCGCCAGGTCAGAGGTGGATGCCTATGAACCCCTCTATTTCAGCCCTGCTCAGAACAGGCTGTTTCTGTGTCTGTAGCTTTAAATGTAAATGAGCTGTGTTTAACCACGCCCCTCTCTGGAAGGGCTTGGGTGGCTCGGGCTTTCTCGCTCCATGTCCTATTGTTTACGGTGAGAAGGCAGACTCAGAGGGCAGAACAAACACCTAGCTGTGGGAGTGTCACCCACCTGGGGGAGGGGTTACTGCCCTTTGTGATGTCATGAAGGGGAAATCTCCAAATGGCCTGTTTGAGCACACATTTTCTAAAAAGTGGAGCAGGCAAAAGATGGAGAGGATGGACTTTTCTCATTATTGGGGGGTTTGTAGACAGACTAGAGACACATGTTAGTGTTAGAGAAACATGGTGAAGAGGATTTATTTATTTTTATAATATGTGACCTTTAAGTGCATCATGTGCTGCAGTGTTTGGATGCTGCCTGTGTGAAGAAGTCCACTGAATCATCTTATTGAGGCCCATGTCATTCTCTGAGAGCACCGACCTCCATCTGTGGAGGAGCTGAAGCGCAAGAGATTCCTTCTACTATGGCGTCTGAGCTGATCTGATGTTACGATTATTAATGATGTTCACATTATTTTATTTGTGATCTCACAATCTCAGAACTCCTTTATCAGCAGTAATCATCTGTTCGATGATATCTGCCTCTGGGAATGGATGCAAATTTCTCAGTTATTCCGGTGAAGCCAGCGGTTAACGTTAAAGGACTTCCAGGCGAGACTTCCTTTTCCTCGTGGCGTTTACGCCTGCAACACAATCACATGCAGTTACATCCTGCAGTGACGCCCATTCATCTGTTGAGTTTCAGTTCAACATAAGAAGTTATAAAGCTCACCTCCTCGACTGCTGTGACATAATCATCATGTCTTCTCCTTAAATCCGTTCATAAGGTGCATCAATGGTTGAATGCGCTGTTCAAAACTCAAACCTTTTTCCTGATCTTTGAGGTAGCTGTTAAGAAAAGGAGCAGAGCGTGTGGAATAACCAGTCTCCACTTTTATTTTAATGTTTCATTAGCTGGTGAGCTAACAGCAGAAGCTCTTCCTTTGGTTGCACAAATACTGAAACCTGCCTGTTGCTTTATATTGCCTCACGGTTATAAAATATTCACACAGACTGACAGAAATCTGGTGAGGAACTGGCAGGATCAATTAGTTATCTTGAAAGTATTGCCCATAAAAGTAGTCTGTACTTTGGGTAAGGCACAATTATTCAGGTTCAAATGTTAGTGCATAATTGGGGGAAATATTCACACATGTAAGGCTTCACAACAAACGAGAGACGAGACAAAATCGAACCCATGAAAGTCTCCATTTCTGTTGGAGGAAAAAAAAGAAAGAAAATAGAAGAGAAAACTTCGAGGGAGAGAAACCTGAGCTGCTAATGGAATTTTATATCAGCAGGAAACAAACAGGAGAAGAAGAAACGTGCAGAAATGATGCAACATGGCCTCCATTCTTCAGGTGTGTGCGTCTTCTGCAGTTCAGCGTGTGTCGATAACCCTACAGAGCTTCATTTACAGAATGATTTGTTCTTCTTTTTTAGAAAGTTTTATAATCTGTCTTAAACCAGATGTAGCTCTGTTAGCGAGCATTAGAGCTCTTTTTCAGGTGCAGATATTTCTGTTTGATCCCAGCTGTCAGGCTCACATTTATATAGAGGAGTGGTCCTCCTCTGACAGACTGCTGTCACCTCCTCGTTTCTATTTGAACAGCAAGACTCTTTGTGAAGTTAAGTACACACTAGAGAGAGGTTTAACTGTGATTTACGCCGCTGCACTCTGCAAATTGTATGCAAAGAAAAGCCTGAGCCTTTAAGCCCGCTCGATTATATTCTCCCAGAGTCGCCTGTCAATCTCACAGTGTTTACCAACAGGCCTGATTAGTCCACACACACACACACACACACACACGCATACACACACATACACACATACACACACACACACACACACACACACACACACACACACACACACACACACACACACACACACACACACACACACACACACGCTGAATTTCCATGAGGTACAAACAGTTGAATCTTTTTCGTCCGGGAGTCTGAGACTGCAGCCTCTAAGGTTTTATGAACCCAAACAACAATAATAATATTAATACAATAAAAAAAAGATGGCAGTCATTGTCTGGAATCGTTCAGGTGAAGCCAGAGTTTGTTAAAAAACTTCCAGCCAAAGCTTTCTTTTCCGTGTGGTGTTTCCTTCTGCAGCGTAAATGTTGTCATTTCTTGGGTATCACATCCCTCCGAGCAGCGCCCGTTCATCTGTTTCCTGTGAGTCAAAGTTCAACTGTAAATAAGTTACACAGAGGCTTCAAGTCGGCTGGTGATCTACTCACATTAATCGCACAGTATTCCGCCACCAAGGGGCTCTCAATCAAAACAATCACAACATTATTTTTTTTTATTTAGCCTTTATTTAATCGGGAAAAAAACTCATTGAGATTAAAATCTGTTTTTCAAGAGTGTCCTGGACAAATATGACATCGAGGCTGGCGGGAGATCCTGTGATGGTGGATTCTCTCTGCTACTCCGTTTTTATCACAGCAGCACATACAGCAACAGTACGGCAGCTTTCAGTAGCAGCTCATGCTTCCTTATGCAGCGATCTTTGACGTTTCCACGGCAACGATCAACATGTCGTGTCTGTCATGGCGGCTCTGTCATGGCTGCCACCACGACAAGACAAGGGCTGTTACAACTATAAGATTACGGATTTCTCTGTCTTTCATAACTGTTGGAAATATTTGAGGTAATGTAAGTACTCAACAAAAATAAATATAACATAGGTTTAGTCCGTTTTTCAATAATTTAGATATTTTCATGTAAACATGGTCATAAAATTCTACATATTAAACCTTTAACTTCTGAGGTTGTTCTCTAAGAGCACCAGCCTCCATCTGTGGTGGAGCTGAAGCGCAAGAGATCTACTTCGCCTGTCAAAATATCTGAACAAAGACAAGTTCTGTCTTAGAAGTCAACAGAAACCTGAAAAGCTAAATGACAACAAGTCCAAGACCGCTATGTAGCACGGAGGAAAATATTGTAGAAATGAAAAGAATATTTTCAACTAGATAAAAGTGTGAGTTCTTGATGTAGTCGGCGTCAGTAGAAGCGTTTCCATATGTTGCAGCACATGTCCTTCTTCTACGTGACAGTCATTTGATGCTCCTCCAGCTGCTCGTTAGCGTCTCTCTCAGGCTTCTTTATTCCTCTAATTGAACATTTTTATCAGAGCAGTAATGAACAGATTTTCCTGATGTGACCACGATGTTTTCCACTCGGCTGACTTTCAGATATTTATCCTCTTATAGAGTTCTGACAGATCATGCAGATTCACATCTTAACATGAAGATAGAGTTCATACTTACAGGTCTTAATCTGAACCCAGCGGTCGACATGTGGACAAACAGAAGCTCTAAATCCACGCCATCACTTCACAGCTGACACAGTGACACACTCAGTAAACAGAGAAATACTTCATGAAGCTCACTGACTATAGTTTCAGCTGATTGGCTGATGTCTCCAAATAAAATAAACAACATCTGGGTTTGTTTTAGGACCAGAAATAAATCCTATTCTTCCTGATTACTCTCTTTTCTCTTAGTTTGTTCACCTCTCTCGCTCTCTCTCTCTCTCTCTCTCTCTCTCTCTCTCTCTCTCTCTCTCTCTCTCTCTCTCTCTCTCTCTCTCTCTCTCTCTCTCTCTCTCTCTCTCTCTCTCTCTCTCTCTCTACGTTTCATCCTCATATCCATGATCTTGAATTTGTCTGTGATTTGATACTGAGTCAGGATTCCTCATGTAGGAGGATCAATAACATTTATCATTTACATTAAATCTCTTTATTTCCTTCATTTGTTATGACATCCTTTCACAGAGCAAACCGTGCTGCCCATTCACCACACTCACATGGCGGCCGCTGAGCACTCAGTGACTCTTTGGACCAAAGCATTATTTTCATTTTTCAGCTGCACAGCTGTCTTAAAGAGACGGCCTCTAGTTTACACTTTAATGTTTCCCTTTACAAATATATATATATTGGTAAAATGGCATCTTTAGTATGCACAGCCTCATTTAAAAACTGCACTACCTCCTGTTTTAAATTGTACAAAGGTTTCCATTCTCATCCATGCACGGGTTATCCACATGTTCTTGTTATAGGTCTAATTTTTAATCGTACAGGTTTAATTTTGTTCTCTGTAGGGATTTCTTTAAACCTTTGTTGGGGTTCATTAATGAAAATAGGAGGTGGGACAGCGAGTGTTGTTAGATGTAACAAATGTCTCATGTCGTGCATGTTTTCGTAAGCTGGCACTGGATGCTTTGAATTTCCCTCGGGATCACTAAAAAACTCTGAAAGTGTACATCTATCTATTACACAAGATGATCTACTGAGTTACTTTTAGAATCAAAATTGAGCACTGACGACAATTTGTATAAAATGTTTAGTCTGCAAAATGTACGGGGACTTTTGGGAAGAGATTGAATAAAGTATTTCTGGGACGGTTTTTATTATTTTTTATCATCTGAGGATAAAAATAAGAATAGTTGTGTTTTTGTAAGAATGAGCCTTTTTGTATCTGCAGAGGGAGAAGGTCCACTACGATGCACCGCCTTGTTCCTACAGTAGCCCATCAAAACACTGGCTCTAGATGAGGCCTTTCATAGTTTGTGCAAGTTTCACAGCTGCTGCAAGTTCTCCTTCACGCTTAGGATGCAGACACCTGTTAGAAATCTGTAAGCTCACCACTAGATGGCCCTAAATCCTACACACTGGTCCTTAAAGGAAGAATGTGCGACATGTTACACATAAATATATCATAAATCAAGTCTGTCCTGTGTAAATGTGTCTCTGAGTCATGACTGTCTACAATGAGTGAGAAGCTCGAGTCCCGCTGGCTGTGTTGTTGTCAGAGCCGTGTTTACATGGACGGGACGGCCGGCTCCTCCCCTTGTGTATAAAAGCTGTTTTAGTCAAGGACTAGAGAGAAGAAGAAGAACATACTCACTGATTATTTGGATGTCACGTAAAAGTTTTTAGATCACGCTCATTCTGTGTCAATTTACATGCAATATGAAGCTACGAGCTAACTAAAGAGCGCTAACATTAGCACGCTAACACAACAATGCAGGACACAGGTGATTGCAGCTCGAGCAAAGAACGGTTTCGCTTGACTTTGTGCGAACATGAGTGGACAGGGGTTGGAGGTGTGTCGCTGGAGGAGAGCGGAGGCTTCAGTATGGAGGATATCCTAACAGCAGTTTGTTTTGGTTTAATGCTGGTGCTCAAGGGCGACATCTACTGGATCAAAAAGAGACACATTCTTCCTTTAAAGGTTAAAAAAATTTAAAAGGTTTTCATAATTTTGATCTAATTTCAGAGTAAAGAAAGAGTTAAAAACCACATTCTTTGACAGTTATGACTCAGAGAGACACAAATCCAAACAAAACTACAGATTTATTTCAGGCCTCATGAAGCCCCTTCCCCCATTGACACAAAAATAGGGTCAGTATTTCCAATATGGTGACTGCCATTGTTAGGCTTCAAAGCATATCTTCAGAGCCCAAAAGGTGACATCACTAAGACTACGTCCATGTTCTATACAACCTGCGGGTGACACAGGGACGAGTAATAAATGATGAACATCCCCGAATGAACTCTGCTGATTTAATGTTCCTCCACCTGCAATGACTAAATGTTTCTTTAACTTTGTCTTTACTCTTTAATTTAAAGGTTATTTTTTCCCAGCATGCTTTGAGGTCACTCGTGTTTCTCTTCATTCTCTTTGTTTCTAAAAATCCCTGTTGATTATAATTCTGTGTTTTTGTTTGTTTGAGTGGAATAACTCTCCATTAGCTCAGATGTGTGTGTGTGTGTGTGTGTGTGTGTGTGTGTGTGTGTGCGTGTGTGCGTGCATGCGTGCGTGCATGTGTGCGTGCATGCGTGCGTGCATGCGTGCGTGCATGCGTGCGTGCATGCGTGCGTGTGCATGTGTGTGCAGGGGTCGGGTGGGGATCATGTAAACAGTAGCCGACAGCTTGGATGCGAACGAGTTATTAATCTTGTGAAATGCACGAGTGTTTAATTCCAACACGGGACCATGTAACCTCACGCTGTCGTGACTCGCTCCGTCACTCGGCCGCGCTCTTTACAGCGACACGCCGAGATCTGAGAGCATCTGATGTGTGTATCCAGCCATATGGCCTTTGATTGTGAGGGTCTGTGAAAAGGGTAGAGAGGCAGTGAGACCGGACCAACCACACACACGCACACAGATATAGACACAACAGTGTGTGTGTGTTTGTGTGTGTGTGTGTGTGTGTGTGTGTGTGTGTGTGTGTGTGTGTGTGTGTGTGTGTGTGTGTGTGTGTGTGTGTGTGTGTGTGTGTGTGTGTGTGTGTGTGTGTCTGTGTGTGGTGTGTGTGTGTGTGTGTGTGTCTGTGTGTGGTGTGTGTGTGTGTGTGTGTGTGTGTGTGTGTGTGTGTGTGTGTGCGTGTGTGCGTGCGTGTGTGTGTTAGTGTGTTAGGTCCGGTCTCACTGCCTCTCTAAAGACTAAAGCAGTATGCGGAAACATGCAAACGGTCCATTTTGTCCTCGTTCTTCATTCAGGTGAAGAAGTGAACGAGCATGTGTTTGTATAATCAGATCATTTAAAGAGCTTCAGGGCAGCATCAGTGAGAGGACACAAACACACACACACACACACACAAACACACACACACACGTTAAGGAACTGAGAGGGAAGTCATGCTTAAAGAATAAAGGCAGTGTGCACATATATTTTCATCATTCACACACTGATTATACATCATGTTTTTTTTAACCTTGTCGTTGCAGGTCAGTTGTCTTTGTTGGACTCATCCGTGACCTCTGACCTCCATCCGCACAGACGCTGTCACTCCATAGAAAACATCGAATGACGTCCTGAAGATTTACACGTTGGAGGCCTGAAACTAGCTCTTGATTCAAATGTGTTAGTTTGATATACGCACAGACTAAGTATAAAAAACAGAGAAATACACTGCCATGTTCCACAGTTAGCTTCAGGCTTTAAAGGAAACTGTGTTTCAGGGCGCTAATAGCCTGGCGGTTAGTGTGCCAATGTAGAGAGGCTTAAGTCCTCGAGAGCAGGCAGCCCTGGTTTTAATCCGGCCTGTGGCTCCTGTCCTGCACGTCATTCCCCACTCTCTCTCTCCCCTCACTTTATCCACCGTCCTGTCTCTAAAATAAAGGCATAAAAAGCCCAGAAGAAAGAAAACCAACACTGAGCTCCTATATAAGCAAGCAAACAGTTTGGTCCGCTCCTCCTTTTATCATCTAAGGAATAGCTAACTCCACCCTGTTGCTGATTGTACATGCTTTTGTTTCATGCTTGATTATTGTCTTTACATGTCTTAGTGTCACTTCTGTGAACGGCTTCCAAGTGGTCCAAAATGCTGCTGCTAAGCTGTTGACTAAATCATCTCATGTCACACCTGTCTTCTTTACACTGGCTCCCCGTCAGTTTCAGAATCCAGTTTAAAGTTCTTGTTATTGTGTTTAGAGCCGTGTGTGGTCAAGCTCCGGCTGACGTCACTGAGCTGCTGAGGCCATATAACACCAGCAGGTCCCTGAGGTCCTCTGAGGTCCCTGAGATCTGCTGAGGTTCCTGGCACGAGGCTGAAAACAAAAGGAGACTGTGCCTTGGAGGTTGTTGCTCCTACATTTTGGAACTGTCTTCCCCCAGAACTGAGAGCCTTGACCTCTGTGGACACTTTTAAAAAGCAGCTAAAGACCCATCTGTTCAGACTCGCCTTTGTTTTGATCCGTCTGTATTAGATTTTATTTGACGGTTTGTAATATCTGTTCAATTCTTTATTGTGAAGCACTTTGTGACGTCTGTTCTTGTAAAGGTGCTGTATAAATAAACTTTACTTACTTATTATACAGGGTGTTAATAACGTGTACAATAAATATGATGATAAATGTTCGTCAACGACTCTTCTAAGAAGACGAGACGTTGGCGAGCTAAAACGAGATCAGTGGTGGTCTGTCAGACGTTCATGATCCATGATGTTTCCCCCACTGTAAGTCTAATGTGTCTGTCATCGTTAAAGGAGGTCCAAACAAATCCAGACCATTCAGGACCAGAATCTAAAGTTAGAAGGAGGACATACTGGCTGCTGCATTGTTGTCAGAGAAGCCAGCACTTCAACATAGCATGTTTCCTTAATGTCTGATTATAGAGTAAGCTCACTTTATCATTTCACTCACTACACATCTCACTGATTGGACCTTTAAAGATGCTTATTTACACGGCTGGACTTCTCTAAAAAGTGTGAAACACTGATCATATTAGAACATCATGAAAGTTTGATTCTTGAGGACAGCCGCCTCATTGAGTTTGTTACATTCAAAGTCAAAAGACAAGATGATTTAACTTTGAAGAGACTTAAAAGAGAAATTAAAGATCAGAGTTTGAGGGGTTAATGTGAGCGTTTCATGTTTTACTCTTTTAACTTGTGATTTATGTGGAACAGGAAGGAGTTTATTTAATGAGATCATGACCTCACAGTAAACACTGACTGCATACGTTTAAATCTGTGTGAGTTTTCATTCTCTCACCTGACTGTCTAAAAATGTTCTATCATCACGTTTCTATGTTGGACAGAAGTCTTAAGGCGCACTCGGGAGGGATGTGGCTCAATGGTAGAGTCATCGTCTCTCAACCGGAAGGTCGGGGGTTTGATCCCCAGCTCCTGCAGCTATATGTCTGAGGTGTCCTTGGGCAAGACACTTAACCCTAAGTTGCTCCTGCTGCTTCATCAGCGGCGTAGGTACGAATGTGTATGGAAGGATTAGTTACTACTGATGGTCACATAGCAACATCTACCATTAGTGTGTGAATGTGTCAGTGTGACCTGCGGTCTGAGTAGTCAGAAGACTAGAAAGGAGCGATACAAGCTCAAGTACATTTACTCCCACTAGGCAATCCGTACCGTGCCTAAGCACACTTCACCCTTAAAGTCCAGTTCGTTTGACCAGTGTGAGTGCTCCGATCCGTGCTCAAGCACGGTACACTTCATGCACGAGCACAAGCACGGGTACACAACGTGGACAGCCTTCATTATGGAGAAAACCTGGAGTGTTCTGTCTGTATCGACTAACATGACTCACAATAAGACACAAAGTCAGTAAAGTAGCTGTCATGTTCTCTGTGTTGTTCTCCGATGTGTGGACGTGGGCCCGACAGCGCGTCTCTTTAATTTTTATTTGTTTCATTTTCAGCATTTATTTGTTTAAGCTTCATAATAACATAAAGCCATGCATGTGTTGTATTACGACGTTATGTACAAGAGGTAACCGTGCTCAGGTCCGGTTAGTCCTGGAGCAGTGTGAGTGCAGGCCAGCGGGGGAATGGGGAGGGGGAGCAATCGTGATTCAGCAGTGTGGGTGTTGTTTCCACATTTGTGTCGTGGTTATTCGTGTTTGCTTTGTTTTATGTAGCAGAGAGGATCACTCCCATGATTCCCCGCCAAACTCAAAGTTATCTTTTTTATTGTCTGATTGATTGTTTCGGAGCCCCCTTGCAGCAGAATCTACATACTGTGCTTTTAAATCAATAAAAATCTTCAGTTTAGTTAAAAACAGTTTTTTCATGGTCTGCTGTCAGGTGTATGTTTGGTTACATAACGTGTGACGTCTGCAGCAGACAGAAACAGTTTAATATTCTGTAGCTGTGACATGAATTCAGAGTCTGACTCATTAATTTAAAATGAAACAAAGACATGAATCTCCGTCCCGACCGGATTTTTACAGCTGCTTCAAACTCTCAGAAACAGAAATGAACAATGTTTGAGATTTTAATTTCTCATGAGAAACAGACTCAG
The DNA here is from genome assembly GCA_020745685.1 of Tautogolabrus adspersus. NCBI lineage: Eukaryota > Metazoa > Chordata > Actinopteri > Labriformes > Labridae > Tautogolabrus > Tautogolabrus adspersus. Next base: position 2,487,132 of record CM036540.1, read on the forward strand.
ACACTAAAAACTCCAACATGCAGTTTGATTTCTGTGTCTGTGGGGATTTAAAGAGCAGCAGGAAGACGTATGAATAATACAGACGACATCGAGACATTAAAAACTCAACATCTGAAACAATGGGCATCAACTTTGACCATGTGTGAGCAGAAACATCACTGACGGAAACACAGAGTTCACCTCCAATCATCCACAACTTTATGTTTCACTGGAGCCCAAACAGTCTGCACAACAGACAGCAGCTTCTTATGGAGTCCTAGTTTCTTTTGGCTCGAGCAAATCATCGCCCAAGAAGAGAGATAGAAGTGCAAACAAACGAAAGGAATTACCTTCTTCTTGAAGCAGAACACCTGCGATGTCTTCTCTCCGTGCTGCACGTAGTTACTGTAAAGAGGACATATTATCCCCCTTCTCCCCCTTTTCAAACAGTCCCCTGTGGTCTCAATGAAACATCTGTGCTGTGCTTTGGTCAAAATATAATATGAACAAGCACCAGAGGAGGTTTGTGACCCTGTAGAAACCAGCTCTCTCAGATGTGTCTGTCTCTTTAAATGCAATGAGCCCCCCTGAGTTTTCCTGGTAGACATCACTCCTTCGCTAGTGAGAATAAAAATGGCGGACCTGCGCAAAAGTTTTGCTCTAGGCTGGAGGTGGAGTCCATGGGTGGAGATACCAGGGGAGAGGAGGGGATTGTTTTACCAGAATCCCACTGTGAGGTCACAAGGAGAGCAAATTTTAAACAGAGCATTTTTCTCTGTGTTGTAAGACTTCTGCAGACCACAAACAAAGGACTGGATGGATGTATTTCACATTTTGTGGGTCTGTAGACACTCAGGTTACCCAAATAAATGTTCAAAGACACTGTAGAAGTGGATTTTTCATAATATGTCCCCTTTAAAGGTTTTCTGACTAATCACACCGTACATCGTATTTCTTCAGAGAACTAGCAATTCTCATATTTTTGGAAGAAATTTCTCTCACACCACCATGTTGGAAATGCTGCCTCAACCTTACTTTAGATTTGTTTTACAGACAAAGAGGGGGAGCTGAGTGAGCCTCCTGACAAACACCTGTCAGTCTGATGTAAGATGAACTCTAAACCTGAAAACAAAAAGAATGGACGAGTGCAAAAAAAATTCACCCCTTGTCAAGATTTAAGCATGAACTGAGATAAACATGTTTATTTCTGCTCAAATTGGACCTTAGGGTTCATTTAAAGGGATACTTCACCCATTTGTATTAAGCTTTGTATCAGTAGTAAACTTGTGTTTTTATTGAATGGTCTTGCATCCAGCCCTCATTTCCCCCTGAGACGGGAAAAATCTGTATTTTCTTTTCTGAGAAGCTGCCGCAGGTGACGCAAAAATCGTCATATTGCGTCAGCTGCGGCTGTTGTGGTTAGCAGGGGTGAAACTACATTGCTAGTTCCTCATGTTTTCGACCACTGAAGCTACAGACCTATCACAGATCAGTGGGCGGGGCTTCACTGCCAGAATCGAAACTTAACATCCGCCATCTTGCTTGGAAGCTATGCTACCAGGCTCTATGGAGAAAGCTAATGCTACACAACTTGTGGTACAGGCTCTTGTGCTATCACGCAATGACTATTGCAACTCTCTACTGGCAGGTCTTCCTACATGCACAACCAAGCCTCTGCAGATGATACAGAACGCAGCAGCACGACTGGTCTTCAACCTTCCAAAAAGAGCTCATGTCACTCCGCTGTTCATCTCCTTACACTGGCTCCCAGTCACTGCTCGCATTAAATTTAAAACTCTGCTGCTCGCCTACAAAACAGCAACAAAAACGGCTCCTCCTTACTTTGACTCTCTATTTCAGGTCTACACTCCCTCCCGTCCACTACGCTCTGCCAATGAAAGGCGTCTGATCCAACCTTCACAACAGGGTCCAAAGACGAGGACTAGACTCTTCTCCTCTGTCGCCCCCCGGTGGTGGAATGAACTTCCAAACTCCATTCGATCTGCAGAGTCCCTCTGTACCTTTAAGAAAAAGCTAAAGACCCAGCTCTTTCAGGAATACCTACTAACTTAACTTAATGATGATGATCTCGATAGTATCGATGTAATGATGGTAATGATGATGGTTTTTGTTTTTGTTTGAAAACGACGACGTATAAGATGGTTTATATACTGATTAGAGTCTCAGACTGGCAGTTCATGTTGTGCCTTGCCTCTGGGCAATGCCTTTCAGCACCTGTGTGTCCAATCGGACTCAAAGCTGATCGTTCGTCCTTACTGACATTGTTCCTTTATTTTTCCTTGATCCTTGCTTGTGTTGTTCTTACTCTCTGATGTACGTCGCTTTGGATAAAAGCGTCTGCTAAGTGAATTGTAGCTTGTAGCTGTAGCTAGCTAATATGAACCAAGAATGGTGAAAAAAGTATGTTTCACCTTCAAACTGATATAGATGAAGGGGATTTGAAGGTTTTGTGCTCGAATCGGATGTTCGTGGCTCTTTCTACGAGCCGCCCGCAATATTGCTGCCAGGTGCCTTCTGCAGACAGACAGCGGCTGAACAGGGAGCCTGAGCCGGCTCGAACTGGGTGTCTCTATGGCTAAAGCTGAAGGACCGAGAATGGCGAAAAAAGTATGTTTCAACTTCAAACTGATATGACTGAAGGGGATTTTAAAGGTTTTGTGCTCGAATCGGATGTTTGTGGCTCTTTCTACAAGCAGCAATATAGCGGCGAGCTGGCTGCTGGTGCCGACAGGCAGGCTAGCTGGCCTAGCTGGCTAGGTCCGCGGCTGTAAGAAGGAAGAAGGAGCCGGGGCAGACTTGTGGTGTCGGTGCTGTGACTGTTTGCCTATGGACACAGACATAGAGTCTGTTTTCTGCCAGGAAATTCCAAGATGCCAATTCCTTCTGCAAGAAATCTCGGAATCAGTTGAGGAAATGTCCGTATGTGTAAATGTCCGTATGTGTAAATGTCCGTGAGTAATGCTGCATTCAGGTGCTGCTCGGGTGGTCCAAGTGTCCGAGTTGGGAAGTCGTTCTTCCGACTTCCCAACTCGGAGAAATCTTATTGTCAAAAGTTATATTTAAGCAAAAAGTTGATGTTCAATACGTGCATGAATAAAAAGTATGTTAACAAAACACAAAACCGACTTGAGCAGGTGTTTCATGTGCATTTTACAACTCGGAATCTCGTTTTCCCGATACCACGTGAATGCACCATAACTTCTCTACTTCAGCGGGAGTGTCCTGCGGTGCTGTGCATTCTGGGAGTTGTTGTCTTTCATCTACATGAGCCAAAAAGACACTTTCTGCCTTTTCTCGGTCAACAAGGCACCAACTTAAAAATTTATTTCACATTTCTACTACATATATGACCCAATGTCACTACAGATTCATGTTTCAACGGGTGAAGTATCCCTTTAAGCATCTGCTCCATCATTCAAGAATGCTTTAAAGTTGTGTAAATGTACATAAGTTAAAAAAGAGCTCTCAAGTGTGCAGCCTTGGTGGCGCAGTATAACGAGGAGTGATTAGGAACGCTGGCAGAGAGGGAAAAGTTTGGCGTGTGTGTCTGTGTCTTGGTGTGTGTGCTGCCTGCAGTCAGTGACAGAGCCGCTTCAGTCTCATACAATCTCCCAGCTGTTCGGTTGTAGTTGTCTTCCCCTGTGCCCGGGCGAGCTGACATCATATCTGTATATGTTTACAGTTCCTTACGAAGCTGCACAATCTTTACTCCACAAGTTCCAACCTTTTTCCAACTGATTCCCCTTCATTTGGACAGGTGTTGAGAACTAGCATGTATGCTAAAACACTTAAACATTGCATCTGGTTTGTCCAATGTATCTGTGATGTCCATGCCAAATAAAAAATGTAATTAATTAATTAATTTTCAGTGACAAAAACAGCAACTTTTAATGGACACTCTTTGATTAATAAAGGATTATGTTGCAGACATTACAGCCTGTTTCCCTGCTGCAGGATGAAGAAACCATACGAGACCCTCGGAAACTTCCTTTTTTAAATCTTAAAGACTCAATCATTAAGATGTGTAGTGAGTGAAATGATAAAGTGACCTTACTATATGATCAGACATTAAGGAAACATGCTATGTTGAAGTGCTGGCTTCTCTGACAACAATGCAGCAGCCAGTATATCCTCCTTCTAACTTTAGATTCTGGTCCTGAATGGTCTGGATTTGTTTGGACCAGAGAAGGTAGGCGGTTTTAAGGCACCCCCACACGGCCGTTTTGGACGCCCCTCGGTTTGCCAGACATGAGAGCAGTTATCAGGTCAAACCAACAGGTGTTGCAGCGATGGAAGCGGGCAAGAGAACTGGTTCAGATAGAAGTGATTGTACCCGACCTAAAAAGCCTCTGCATGTTTCTAATAAGCTCCACGAGCAGAAACGTGCTCAAACTAGGATCAATATTGGAGATGCTTTTGAAAAATGGAGAGAGGTTAGAACGCAGAAAGGTTTGCAGACCGATGCAGAGCTGGCTAAACACTGAAGCTTCAGAGTCCACCACATGGCAACCTGCATGAGCAACCACTCTAGAGCGGAGGGGGGGGGGGGGACAGCTCTCAGATATCTTTTGAATTTGGACTGCAGTACCCATTTTAAACACTAGGGGTCAGAGTTACATATTATTATAGGATTATTATATTATATATTTATAACGAGCAACGAGTTCTGTGAGTGTTGTGAGTGTGTTGGCGTCCATCATGATCCTCCTTGTTTGACCACAGCAGGATTATCCGCCTGTACACGTGGCAGTGATTTATCTATGTTTTCAGCACTGATAATAAATAATCCTCTAAGTGTTCCCTGACAGTAAAGAATGATTTTATTTCCCGTCACACCTCGCTCCGTCTCTCCGCCTCCTCTTCCTCTTTAATTAATCATTTTTTTAAATAGATCACAGCCACTGAAGATAAGAGTGCAAATGTTATTCTGTGTAACAGCTAACTTATGACTTTCTCTGACATTTTTAGAGGAAATTATTAAAAACCCTAGACAGATGGCCCCTTTCTTATGTAAAACTATGCAGATAAATGTCTTTTCTATTAGCATATATTAGTGTGAGGAGATGGTGTCAGGGTGCCTCTCTGCAGCCACAGAAACACTGCACTAATTACCTGCAGCATTAGGCTGCACATAATGAGGTGACTTCTTCTAGTCGCTAACAGGAGGACGGGGAGAGAGAGTGTTCAAGGGAGAGAGAGAGACTGGGAGAATTCACTTTGAAAATCCAACGTCAATCCTCCAGTCTGAAGAAAACGTTTCCATCAACGGAGAGAAAACTTCCTGGCGTTGTTTCCTCCTCTCTAGATCTTCGCTTGTGTTGTTCTTACTCCTTGATGTTCATCACTTTGGATAAAGTGATACATGAATTATTGAATCGTAGGTTACATCAATTAGATAATTAGACTGGACGTCTGTCCAATCACTTTCAAACCGCCTGACGCCCAGCCTCCACCATCGGACTGTGTCGTCCCCAGAACCAACAGCGTCTTCATTCATTCACGGCCTGCTACAACCTCCACCTCAGCAGCAAGGAAGTGTCATCTGCCGGAACTGCACCGGGCTTGATGGGATAGGGGGGAGACGGGATAAGATGCAGGAAGATGGATAGGGACAAACAAAGATGGGGGGGGTCAGGCCAGCCGTCCACCAACGATCCTGTGGAACCTATACATGAGAGCTCAGGAGCTCCCAGGAAAAGATGTGGTTAGTCACTAAGATTTACAGATAGCAACATGCAGTAAAGTGATGGCGATTTAGAGTCACCAGTTAACCTAACCAGCATGTCTTTGGACTGTGGGAGGAAGCCGGAGTACCCGGAGAGAACCCACGCATGCACGGGGAGAACATGCAAACTCCACACAGAGAGGCTCCTGTCAGACGGGGATTCAAACCAGGAACCTCCTCACTGTGAGGCAAAAGAGCTAACCACTGAACTACCGTGCAGCCCTGAATTCTTAATTGACTTAAAGTGTGATAATTCAGATGTTTCTAGATTATTACACAGATTTAAAGCACTTTATGAATAGAGAGCAAATGAAAGCAGCTTGTTGTTGCTAACAGAAGCTGCAGAGCTCCTGCTGAACCTGCTGTTTGAGCTCTCTCCCTCCCTCCCTCTCTCTCTCCCTCTCTCTGTCTCTCTCTCTCCCTCCCTCCCTCCCTCCCTCTCTCTCTCTCTCTGTCTCTCTCTTTATTAAACTATGAAGCTCTCCCCATGCTAACAACCTCTCTCACCTGCTTTTTTTCCGCTCTGCCGAGTTGAGCTGTAAACAGGAAGTACAACGACACAACACATTTGTAGAGCTGTTGTTGTTTTTCTTACGGCGTCGCCTCCCTCGTCGTGTTTTATAAAACTAGAAGCTCCTCCGAGCTCGTAGAGAGATATCTGCTGTGTGGAGAGCTGCTCTGTAGCTGCTCGTGTGTCTTCAGTGAACGTTAAAATATGTCTCTGTTTGTCACCCTGAAATATCTGCAGGATTACAGGATTCATTCACACAGGAACCAGACCGAGCTCAAACATGGAGCTGCTGTAAGAACATTCACTGTATAACTTTAGAGGGAAGGTAAACAACACATTAATAATGGTCATTGTAGTTCATGTTTTTGTCATTCATGTAATGAAATCATGGTGAAAGATAAGGGTGCGTATAGTGGAGTAATAAATCATGTAAATAATACTTCACCTTTTAGACTTCTGAGCGTCCTTTTGAAAAAGTTTTCGGAGTTTAATCCTCAAACCTGTTGAAGCCGTTTCTTGATGGTTTCAGGTTTGTGTTCGGTTCAGACTCTCAGTGTGAGATTATCGTGAACAAAGTTAAAGTGCGAGACAAGATAATGGTGCGTTCCATTTGACCTCGGCAGTCAGAAATTCAGAGTTTCCGGTCCGATACTTCAGTCGAAGTTGCCGTTGCCGTCATCCCAGTTAAACTCCAACATGGCTGCTACATACAACAACAGTTAAGTTTAAGCTGTAACTGTCGTGTTTATTATCAGCTTGTTCCTCTTTTTGTGTAATTAAATGAATCACACTGAGAGTATCATGCAGGTTCTATCTGTGGCATGTCGTCATGTTATTTTCACACACAACCTATCACGTAGTGTGTCGTTATTATGTCGTTATTAGCTAACAAATCAAAGGTAATCCTGGAAGTGTCCATGTTGCTTGTCCAACTTGCAACTGAAACGGGTTAACTCAGGCGCAAAGTCATTCCCAGCTCCGAGATCCGAGGTAAATAGAACGCACCATAAGACTCCAACTAATAAAAAACGACCACCTCGCAGAGTCCTCTCCTGACCTGGAGGAGCAGGAAAAGATGCTGCAAGGCTTTATATAAACTGGCTTTGATAACTGTTGGAAATATCTGAGATAATGTGTAATAATTCTACATATTACACCTTTATCTTCTCTGTTTGTGTGTTCAACTTAAAATCAGATTTAAATCTCTCTATCCTGCACACTGTGTGTGTGTGTGTGTGTGTGTGTGTGTGTGTGTGTGTGTGTGTGTGTGTGTGTGTGTGTGTGTGTGTGTGTGTGTGTGTGTGTGTGTGTGTGTGTGTGTGTGCGCGTGTGCGTGTGCGTGTGTGTGGCGTGCGGAATGGTTCAGCTGCTACACGCACATGTGTTGTGTAAGTACTACCCGCAGCTTGACGTACAGATTCAATAGTGAATGGGTCATTCACTATTTTTCACTTCAGGCGATGTTTTCTATATCAACAAGAAGTTTTTATTCAAATCTCAGCAGGTGTTAGCGCGGCGGTAATGTATAGGCCCCGACTTATTTTACCCCTGATTATGGTAAAAACAGTCTAAAGTTTCAGCGTGACATCACTTCTAAATACAGCAGCCAGCTGTTGTGCCTTTATCACCAGCTTTCATCAGACTGTAAATATGTCATTGTAACTGAACATTTCCTTCTCATCCAAAAACAATATCATGCACAGGCAGCCGAACAGCCAATCACGCCGAACAACGCCGATTCAACACACTGCAAAAACTAGGGCGACCGCCAGTTGGACGGACGGTCAACGATCTCCTTGGTGTGTCTGGGCCTTTAGGAGGAAAGACATGACGTAAAAAGAACGATGTGGAAGTCGGGAAGGAAGCAACAGAGTCTTACTCTGTGATGACAGTTTTTTTCTTTAATAGCAGTTGAACAGAATCACAATCTGAACTAAAGAGTGGAGAAGAAGATTCTGGACAACAGAAAACAGAATGCAGCAGGTTCATTAGAGCACAGAGATGGTAGCGGTGGCGTGCAGACAGTCTATGGTCGTGCAGCGAACACAGGGAATAAACGTCACCACCCCCTCCCACTCATTAAAGGTTGGATTCTCCTGAATATTTTCTGCTGCGTTCTCACATCAGCTAGACCCTAATACACGAGGAAAGTTTACATGGATGCAGCAGGAAAAATACTGGATAAAGTCGGAGAGAAATATTTGGCTGTTTGCGTTCACACATGCAGCTTATTCTCAAGTTTTCAGGAGTTTTGTGCAGATGTGAAAGCAACAGCTCTCGACTTGGGGGAGCTTCATTTTGACATCAATTGTTATTATGCATGTGCATGTGTGAACAAGCAACTCAGGAAGATTTCTGGGGCATGTGTGCCTGAAATATTCTAGAAATGTTCATGAGTGCATTCGTGAAAACATATTTTAACAGGAGAGACCTACAGGAGAACTGAGCATGCTCGGTGTGGACTCTGTGACACAGCGAAGCATTAAACCAGATTATTAGCGTGTTAGCTCGATGTGTGCACACTGTGGAACTCAGACTCAGTGAGCGAAACACTGAGAGCCAGTGAAGCACACACACACACACACACACACACACACACACACACACACACACACACAGAGATTACACTTCATTATGTGTGGACTCTGTCACATCTATCTCCCTCTGTGTGTCTCTGCTTCACCTCCTCCGTCTGCTCGCTGTCATCAGCTCGCCTCTTTGTTTACATCATCACTTCCTGTTTATGATGGAGGAGTGAAGGACGACAGGACAGCAGAGCGTCACTGATCCAAACTTTGTCCCCTCATGTGAACACTTTGTGTATGGAGGAGGAGCCGTTTGTGCCGTGAGAGGAAATGTCAGATATTCTGTGTGACACGAGAGCGAGCAGCCGGGTCGCTCTGTCACAGCTCATCATGGCGCCCTTTAACGCTACACACAATCATTACACTCATTAATCTGAACACCCGTCACATTTTACTCATCTGATGTCTTCAGACGTCTTATTCTCACTGACGACAGTCCACACTCAGAGATGAACATGCAGAGAAGCCTCACGTTTCTACAGCAGCCTGGAGGCAACAAAAACAAAAGCAAACAATCATCATGAAACATCTCTGAGTAATGTTGAGTCTGTGTTTAATAAAGTCCTATTTAAAACACTCAAACAGGCTTCTTGACGACATGTGCGCTGACCTGTTTCGGCTGAGTACATTTAGAATCTAGTCAATCTAGATCTATGTCAGTTTGAGAAATTCATAAATTCTGCAAATGTAACACTTTCATGTCGATGTGTTCCTGACCTCTAATTTAATCTGGGCAAATCACTCTCCCAAAAACAACGACAATTCTCAGGTTTAACGTCCGTCTTCGTTCTTTATTCCTGAACTTCAAACCATCCAGAGAGGCCTGGAGTGGACCAGAGAGTCCCCCTGTCCTGGTCTCTTCTGATCTTGCAAACATTTAAAACGTTTTCAGAAATGGCTCCTCCGTCCGTCTTTGTCTGTTTTCATCACTTTGTTTGCAGCGTCACTTTTCTACCTTCTCTGATTGTCCTTCTGTCTTACATTAAACTGTTTGTTTCTTTCTCCTTCCCAGCTGGATCAATAAAGTTCATCCTTTATTACAAGTGATCATGTTGGCTCGTTTCATAGCGCTCTGCTGCCCCCTGCAGGTCAGCCGTCAGACTGCACCCTGCTGTGGTTGAACGAGGAGAAACAGGAGCATGAAGGTTTATCACACTGATCATTCAGTCGAGGCAGAAGAATCACTTCATATTTGTTTTTGCACAAACTGACTGTGATCAGTTTTTTTCAGTGCAGTCCCAAAAAAAAAATGATTTCACAAAACAGTATTCAGACAAAGATATTTACAAAGATGATATTATGATCTATTTAAACCCAGGCCATTGAATGAGATAGTGATGAGCTAAATATAAACAAAATAAGGTGGCTGTCCCTCACTCTGAATGTAAATAACACTTCAGACATGTTTTAGATTGTTTTCAGTGGTGTAATTTAAAATGTCTTTATGATTCAGTTCAAACAGAAGTTGAAAATGTAGATTTATTTTGGGTTTAAGTTTGAAATGAAATGTCCCTAGTTTTCATGTCACTACGGAAACAAAGGAGTTTTAGTGCCTTGGCTGTGAGCCTGTTTTTAAGCCACATCCCTGTATGTGATATGTTGTTAAAAATAAAGAATATTGAGTTATCAGCTAAAATGTTACTGATTGGTTAAATGTATGTTTCATTTCATCACTTACTTTAAAATCAATTTGATCAGTGTAAAGAATTTTATATATATAAGCTCAAGTCCATTTAACATTTGCAAAGAAAGATTGCTTTTAGATTTTAAAGAATTCTATAAATTGAAATTTGAAAAATGTGTAAGAACTTGACTTCACACAAGAAATGATTCAGGCAGACTCACATGGCTTAGGTTGAAGAAACAAAACTCTGGAGGAGAGAGGGATTAACAGAACACGTCTGATGCTGTGTCTTGCTATCACAAGTCTGCTAGACTCTCCTTCAGGCTTTCAATATGTCCTAAAAGATATTATTATTGTCAGGGTCATATTGACCTAAACTAGTCTGTGATGTCTCGGACAACTTGAAACAGACAGTAAGTCTACCAAACATGCAGATATGAGGGACCCTCGACACACTAAGCTGTCCCTGCTTCTCTAGTCACAGCTGAACTTTATCAGGTCTGACTGACAGCAGGAACAGTAAATAAGCAAAATGAAGTCTGTACATTTAAATCTAAATAAGAACATCAAATATTCCACCACAGATATTAGTGATGAAGGCAGAGGCAAGTATGGTAGTATCAACTTCTATTATCAGAAACATGAGTAGATCCCACAAGCAGCAACGACCCCCATAAAGCATCAAACAGCATTTTAAATCTTTCCACTAATTGGACCAAACCACTTTTCCTCTCCACAGGGATGTTCACATTTTTATTAACTGGCCAAACAACATGTCACATTTTTATCAATTTTTAAAAAATATATATAATAAAACTATTTGCCCAATACCTAAGATAAATATTTACTTTACAATAAGACAAAACAATCCTAATACCACTAAACACCCAACTCCCACGCACACTACCCCCTACACTATCAGCTCCTGTAGTCTCTCCCGGAACCTTTCAATAGGTGTTCGGACCCCAAGGGCCTTTTTCAAACCAGCCCCTACACCCTCCCCCTCCGTGACGGAGTGCACTCTGTTAGAAGTCACACTCGCAGCTTAATGAAGTCCCCTTCATCAAGGTGTAGGGTAGAAATACAGCGGCAGGCTTTGGGAAAAACTTCACTCTCTCAGGCGGAAACAGGAACTGTGTGTTACCATGGTTTCTCTGCGGCATCTTGCGGGAACAGCTTCTTTTTTTTTGTAGCTAATGCATTCTGTAAAAATCTTTATGTATATTTTTCTTATTCTTCTCCAGTAAATGACATTAGTGTAGACTAATAACAGTATTATATAATATAGTAATATCAGATGGAGCCTACATTCTTCATTGTAATTTATAATTTAATGCTCAGTTAATTTATTGTAATTTCATAGAACAGGTTGTCTTAATGAACGCACAGACTATATACTGTTGTTAAACATCAGAGCAGCTAAACGTTTATTTGTTGTAACTTCAGTTTTTATTGAGATTTGACAAAGACATCAAAAGTAGAAAATGAAGAAATAAATATGAACAGAGAGAAGTTGTCTGCAACATGATTTAATATTCTTTAGTTTCTGCAACAGTGCCTTTAAATATAAATATAAATAAACAGCTCAACTGAAGGAGAAAGAAGAGTGAGCTGATATTTGATCCTCATTTGAAGTTCTTAATGTTTGTATGACGATATTAAATGTCTATCTTAGTTGGAGCAGTGTTTGTAGGCACGTTCACGGAACTTACATTTGTGTAGGTTGCTTCTTCCATGACGACCGGACACAATAGGCTTTGCACGTGATCCGAAAGTCGGCATCGGTGCAGACTCGCTGGCGGAGGGTTTAATAACCCACTACCACTCCCCGCTAATTGGTTTGGGACGGACTTAATATGGCGGACCCTCCGCGTGGCCGCGCAAACGGAGGGGTAGTGGGTAGGGAGAGGGTGTAGTGGCTGGTTTGAAAAAGACCCCAAGGGACGCTTTTGCCCGAACAACCTGAAGAGAGAACGCAAGAGATACAGGTAAGTGAGCGCTTAAACTAGGAACAAACACTTATATTGTTATAAACACACGTGTACTTATACTAATTATATACTGCACAGAAACACCTGACTAATTAACCAAACAGCAATCAATTAATTATCCGCGGGTAATGTCATCTCTGTTTTGCAGGCAGCTGTCCATCAGATGCGGAGCAGCCGCTGCAGCACCTGGACTTGTGTGCTAATGTGTGCTTCTTACTGTGCAAATATATGTTGTCTTTAAAGTGCAGTGTGCAAACGTGCCTAAATAGAGTGCCCACAGGCTTTAAACCCGTGCCTGACTAGTAACGAAGTACCTCTTCTACAAACCCCCCAATGATGAGAAAAGTCCATCCTCTCTGTCTTCTGCCTGCTCCACTTTTCAGAAAATGTGTGCTCAAACAGGCCGTTTGGAGATTTTCCCTTCATGACATCACAAAGGGCAGTAGCCCCTCCCCCAGGTGGGTGACACTCCCACAGCTAGGTGTTTGTTCTGCCCTCTGAGTCTGCCTTCTCACCGTAAACAATAGGGCATGGAGCGAGAAAGCCCGAGCCACCCAAGCCCTTCCAGAGAGGGGCGTGGTCAGACACAGCTCATTTACATTTAAAGCTACAGACACAGAAACAGCCTGTTCTGAGCAGGGCTGAAATAGAGGGGTTTATAGGCATGATCAAATACAGGATCAGAGTGGATTTAGAACAAGACACTTCACACACATGTTTTGAGGAGCTCTGAGACTTATTTAAACTGAAGAGGAGGAGAATATGTGACCTTTAAAGAAACATCAACTGGCCGTGCTGCTTTTAGAGGTTTATTATTTCTTATGAAACGAAAACAGTTTAGATTTGTTTGGACAGTTTTGTTAAACTTCTTCTCATGTCAACATCTTTTCATTGAGAAGTTGAATCTGAAGGTTTTATCTGAGGTGTGACATCACACCTGTACACGCCGTCTTGTTCCTGTGAGTCAGACACAGAAATATAAAAACCACATGACTAAAATAATGAGAAAACACGGTACAAATATAAAAATGGATTTAGAAGTATAAGAGACTAATGCACACTAGCAGCAGTACAATATAATTAAAACAATAAAAAGAGTTAATCAACAAATTAAAGGTTAAAAAAATAACAAAACATAAACAGTTAAATAATAAATAAAGTTAAAGATCTTTAGTTTGTGTATTTTTTTTAAATATTCAAAAGTATTTATTCATTTCAGTGTTGCATGATAACCACTCTTTAAAAAACAACTAAACTTAGCGTCAGGTCCGTAACCAGGGTTTAGAAAATAAAGAGGTCCAGAATATTTTCTCTTAATGTATCGTATTCAAGGCATTGTTAGGGCATGCAAAATGCATGCCCAATTCTACTGAGAAGTAAAACGTAACGTGAACAATGATCAGCTCCTTTATTTATGATTGATGCATGAAAGGGTTAATGAGAAGAGGCATGATCTGAATCTTTTCAGTCAACAAACACGAATTATTAAAACCCTCATGGAGCCGAATCATCAAATGTAAACAATAAAAACGAGTTTAATCTGTAGCTCCTGCTCAGAGCTGAACTGTCATACACGCCTGTCACCACTAGAGGGAGCTGCTGTCTGCAGTATTTAACACACCGCCTCTCCTCTCACTGAATCAGCTTTAACTTTAGGACTTCCTGTGCATGAAGACAAAAGTGATTTTCTGGAGTCAGATTTATTTATGAACATTTTTCTTTTAACCGACCTTTATGAAGGAAGTCATGTTTTCATGTAAACGGATATTTAACCACAGACACTGGACTGTTAGCGTCTTCAGTCATGACCTTATGTGTGTGTGAGGTGTTAATAAAAACCCAGACTCACAATCTGTCCTTTAAATCAAAAGCACATTTTTCACATTTATTCTTCAATTTTTAAAACATGAGTCTCATCGGACACATCGAACATAAAGATCTGGATTTTAATCTACAATAAAACAGTGAAAATGTTTTTAAAAAACAGGCGGAAATCACAAATATTCAAAGCATAAAGATAGATACATGTTTCTCCGACATGTTTGTCATGTCTTACATCTTTTCACATTAAAAATCTGTTCCAGTTGTTGCACGAAGCAGGAGACGGCAGCATCACTCCGATTAACAGTGCTCCGCTTTGAGTAAAGATTGAGTTCAGACTTATACTGAAAGAGGAGGAGAGGAAGACGTAGGAGGAGGAGGAGAAGACGTAGGAGGAGAAGAAGCAGGAGGAGGAGGAGAAGACATAGGAGGAGAAGAAGCAGGAGGAGGAGAAGACATAGGAGGAGGAGGAGGAGAAGACATAGGAGGAGGAGGAGGAGGAGGAGGAGGAGGAGAAGACATAGGAGGAGGAGGAGGAGGATACGTAGGAGAAGACATAGGAGGAGAAGAAGCAGGAGGAGGAGGAGAAGACATAGGAGGAGAAGAAGCAGGAGGAGGAGGAGAAGACATAGGAGGAGGAGGAGGAGGAGGAGAAGACAGGAGGAGAAGAAGGAGGAGGATACGTAGGAGAATACATAGGAGGAGAAGAAGGAGGAGAAGACATAGGAGGAGAAGAAGGAGGAGGAGAAGAAGACATAGGAGGAGAAGAAGGAGGAGGAGGAGAAGAAGAAGGAGGAGGAGAAGACATAGGAGGAGAAGAAGACATAGGAGGAGAAGAAGGAGGAGGAGGAGAAGAAGAAGGAGGAGGAGAAGACATAGGAGGAGAAGAAGGAGGAGGAGGAGAAGAAGGAGGAGGAGGAGGAGAAGGAGGAGGAGGAGGAGAAGAAGGAGGAGGAGAAGGAGGAGGAGGATAAGACTTAGGAGGAGAAAAAGGAGGAGGAGAAGAAGAAGGAGGAGGAGGAGGAGAAGAAGGAGGAAAAGACGTAGGAGGAGAAGGAGGAAGACAGCCAGGTTTGTACATTCTGTTTTCTGGCTTCAGATTATTTAAAGATAAACTCAACAGCGTCTAAAAGGCAGAGTCAGCAGCTTCCTCCTTCAAAATAAAATACAGATTTATCCTAAAGTAAAGCTGCTCCATCGTCCCTTCTGGGCCTCCATACATGTGTGGTGGTGACTGTGTCTGCAGAGACCCTGTCCTCTGACTGGATTTTACTGTTCTGGTTTGTTTTGGTTGACTCAGGATGTTTCTGGGCAGAGCTGGTGTGTTTCCTCCAGCCAATGACAGCGCAGCAGGTGAGTTTAGGAGTGGATACAATTCAGTGATCGGAAGGCATTCAAACCTGTGAATATGACGGACGTGGACGTAGCAGCAAAGAAGAGAAAATATAATCACAGTGAGGAGAAACACCAAGCGGATAAAGCTCGTTCTAAAACGAGGGTGAACCTTGTGTTGTCTTTTACCCGTGGACGTGGAGTTGGTCTGCTTCCTGTTGGACAGGCAGGTGACAAACACCGGCGGTTAGCTAGTGCTAGCGTGTGAAATTGAATATTTTATATCTGATCTGAATGTGCATGTGAATGTGTAAGTCTGATTCTCTGCTGGAAAATTAGATTTTAGAGCAAGACTTGAATGTAAAATATAGAGTTAATTTTTATGAACAGCAGGTGAGCTGAACATGCGACAGAGATATTTAAACCGACACGTAAGGAGATCAGTGTGAAAAAAAGAGTTACGGTAGTTAAAAACAGAAGCCGTTCTTTTCAGTGAATTTATATTTTCCATGTCAGCTGTTTTTTCACTGATTGATATTTCTCTAATTTTCATTTTTTGATGCACAATGAATGAAATTAAAGATATCATTCAAACACTCCTAAACTAACATACAATGTGATGGATTTAACTTTTAAAAGTGTAATATGGGACTTTGGTTCCAGTGGAGAGTCTCGCTGATCAAAACAAACTTTTCTTTGGCCGTACCTCCTCTGTCCCTCAGCGCACCGCCTCCATCCACAAGTACGTAGATCGTCCGTGACGAGGATGAGGGTGTTGTTTATTCTTCGAGTTGTCAGGGAGTCATTGAAAGGCAATGCAGTTTCGCTTGTTTCCTTCACTGTGACTACAGGGAGACACTGCGGAGTAGTGGTGTAAGAAAACATCCATACACTAAAATATCACGGTATTTCCTGGCGTGAAACTGTACCGATTCTCTAAAGGGCTGAATCAATATGTTATGAATCAATAGCTTTCAGTAAAAATAAGGCAGTAAACGGGACATGTGACATGCTGTTTACAAGATATGCCATGCTAGTGTCATCACTGACATTTCTTCGTCCAGGTTGTACGCAGAAATTAAAGTGCGAGTGCCGGACTCAGCAGAGCAGGTCACGCTGGAATGCAACAGTCGGACATCGAGGGCAGCTGAATCGTACTTAACAATAACTACGCATCACATAACTGAAGAGTGGAAGCTAGATTCGCACGTACTGCAAACACGAGCCATGCAGGAGAGCCACATGGGGAAACAGAGCAGCATTACTGAGTGAGGCTGTAAGTGTTGGGGCTGGACTAGCAGACATGACCCACGTTCACTGCTAATCACACAGTCTGAATCTCGCCTCGCAGAAGGCACTTAAATCGTCCTTCCCGTACGCACTTGAGTTTTTTTCCTGATTGAGGAAGATGTTAAAGGCAGGGTTGGTTATTTCCTCCAGATCCACTTTTTAAGATTTAGGTTGAAATTGTCTTTAGGTCCTGACAGACATTAATAACTCATGTGCTCTGAAAAAGGAATGAAGAAAATCCATCATCTGTAGCAGTTGTAAGCCTGTAAAAACTTCGACCAATGTCTGCCACGAGGTACCAATCTGATGAACCAATCACGCCTCCCTGTCTCCCTGCTCGCTCTCTACCCCTTGCATGCACAAGCCCACACTCAAAGCACGTCACCGATGACAGAGTTTATACTGTGAGTTTACTTACCGCTGAATGAGACATGAGACGACGTAGTTTCTACACAATGCAAGCAATGAGCTGAGGTCCACTTCTGGAGCAACGGCGCTCATGCATGTAGACGGAGCACTGAGGGAATGCTACTTTCAAAATCATGCTAGTTTTCCAAAATGACCAACCCTGCCTATCAATTGTCCTTTCCGTACGCACTTTTTTTCACACAGTTTTTCCTGATTGAGGAAGATTAACTCCTGTTGAGTCTGCACAAAAAGTAAAAATGATGTTGGATGTTATAGAAACTGTGAGTCTGTGTAGTAATGCATACAAACAAACTGTATTTGTTGATGCATATAATACGCTGTTCTTCATACTAAGACAAATTTTCTAAAAATAGACTCCTACTACGCTTACAGTTTCCCAATATATCGTATCGTCAGCCCTGTATCAGGATTTGTTTCAGCAGATTCTTGCTGTCACACAGCCCTACTGCGGAGGCTCATCCTACAGTGTGCATGAAGGGACAAAATCTCACGATTAATGCAATTAAAAAATAATGAATGAGTTCCTTTCAGACCTTAATAACATCATGATTAACGCGTTTACCCTGAAGCCGACAGCCCTAACTAGGAATGATTGTATATCTGTCATATTAATGTTTAAACGTCAAATATTACACCTTTAAAGTTTGCTTTGAAGCTAATCACACATGAGCACAGATTCAGAGCTTCACAGGGTCAGAGTTCAGACTCTTCTGACTCTCTGGATCATCTTTGTCCCGGTTTATTTACTAAATTAGGGTAAGGTCCTGGAAAACTCTCCAGGCCCTTCAAGGATTCAGGTTGTAGGTCTTTAAAAATGCTGGAACCTCCTCCAGGTCTCACTGGATCTTCTCAGGTTCGTGCTGAACCCGAGCTGTTAGATAAACTCCCTTAAAGCCAGAAGCAGGACTCCAAACACCCCCACGCAGCAGCTCCACAGGGAGAGGGGGCGACCCCCAGAGCTCCTCAGCAGGTACTCCACCCGAGACCAGGAACCGTTATTAGGCAGAGGCTCCACCCCAAGAGTCCGGCACATCAGGTTATAGACGTCCACGGCTCGGATCGGAGCTGCACGCACGCCACTCTTAAAGTCTGACAGGAAACAAGCACACATGGTCATAAATTAGTAATGATTTTATTGGTTTTATTTCTAACCTGCAGAACATTTTTGTGGGTTTTTGACAGATGACGGATGTAATACATTCTCAGATTGTAGAAAAGAAACAAGACTTCTCGTTACCCGGTCCTTTAGCCAGGAAGAAGCCTCTCATGTCGATGAACTCGTTGTCGTATCCGTGCCAGCCGTTCTGCCATGCTGAGGCCTCTCCAGATCTGTTTTTCCAGTACGGGAGGGTCTCCCTGTTCTGCAGAGAAACAGCAGGTAGGAAACAAAATGCAGAAAGGGTTAATGGATCTATGGAGGCGGCAACAATTCAGATTATTATGAGCGAGAGCCTGAAGAGCTCCGAGGTTCAGATGAAGTGTGGTGAAGGCGTTCTGTGGAGAAATAAATCCAGGTGCTGCTCTTACATCATGAAAACTTTTGTTCTGATGGTGTTGTTGCTGTAAAATGCTAAAAGTACGACAAACATGTTCAGCAGCACAAACAGTCGTCTGCAGGTTTCAGATTCAGCACACAGTTTATGATACACAGTCATAAAGTGATGAAAAAATCACTCATCTTTCTTTAAACTCCTCCTTTAAACGTACCGACTTTACTTTGATTACACAGCTGTGTTTAAAACTTGATTTGGATTGGTCAATACGCAGTGATACAGTGATATCATGTCCTATGTTAGATATTATTGGTTCTCGTTAACCAAATTGTATCGTATATATCTGTATTTTTCTATACTAATAAGTGTATATTAATGGGCTATATTTAACTCTGTAAGTGCTTTCCCACTTGCAGAAAACTTCCAGTTATTTTCATCCGGAGTTTCTCCTCCAGCCTCTTCGTATTTATTCTGCAGAAAGTCAGAGTGAGCTGATGTGAGAACACAGCAGGATATAATCAGGAGAATTCAGCTCGAGTGAGTGGGAGGGGGTGGTGACGTTTATTCCCTGTGATCGGTGCACGACCATAGACTGTCTGCACGCCACTGCTACGATCTCCTTGCTCTAATTAACCTGCTGCATTCTGTTTTCTGTTCTCCAGTATGTTCTTCTCCACTCTTTAGTTCAGATTGTGATTCTGTTGAACAACACGTAGCATTGATAGAAAGACAAATGTTCTCATTATAGCCTCGTAAAAGAGACTCTGTCATCCACTATTTCCACATATTTCTTTTTACATCATGTCTTACCTCAGGAGACCCCCCCTCCTGTCTGACAGGGATAGTGTCCCTATGTGAGGTGCATATGTGAACAACAAGGTCAGGAGGATTTCAGGGGCAGTCCTCCTGAAATTATCTAGGAGTGCATGTGAAGATGGCTTATGGCACCAAAGATGAAAAATTTGCCTTTCCACTAACTCAGGTACATTTAAATCTATTCTGCAGGTAGAGAACAGGACTCCACTTCTCGTGGGGGTCCTGCAGGTAGAGAACAGGACTCCACTTCTCGTGGGGGTCTTGCAGGTAGAGAGCAGGACTGCACTTCTTTTCGAAGTCCTGCAGGTAGAGAGTAGGACTCCACTTCTCCTCGGGGTCCTGCAGGTAGAGAGCAGGACTCTACTTCTCTTCAAAGTCCTGCAGGTAGAGAGTAGGACCCCACTTCTCGTGGGGGTCCTTCAGGTAGAGAGCAGGACTCCACTTCTCGTGGGGGTCCTTCAGGTAGAGAGCAGGACTCCACTTCTCTTCAAAGTCCTGCAGGTAAAGAGCAGGACTCCACTTTTCCTCAGGGTCCTGCAGGTATAGAGCAGGACTCCACTTCTCCTTGGGTCCTGCAGGTAGAGAGCAGGACTCCTCTTCAAAGTCCTGCAGGTAAAGAGTAGGACTCCAATTCTTGTCTGGGTTGGGGTTCTTCAGGTAGAGCAGGACTGCACTTCTCCTCAAAGTCCTGCAGGTAGAGAGTAGGACTCCACTTTTCGTCTGGGTTGGGGTTCTGCAGGAAGAGAGCAGGACTCCACTTCTCGTCGGGGTCCTGCAGATAGAGTGTAGGACTCCACTACTTGTGTGGGTTGGGGTTCTGCAGGTAGAGCAGAACTCTACTTCTCTTCAAAGTCCTGCAGGTAAAGAGTAGGACTCCACGTCTTGTCTGGGTTGGGGTCCTGCAGCTAGAGAGCAGGACTCCACTTCTCTTCAAAGTCCTGCAGGTAGAGAGTAGGACTCCACTTCTTGTCTGGGTTGGGGTCCTGCAGGAAGAGAGTAGGACTCCACTTCTCGTCTGGGTTGGGGTCCTGCAGGTAGAGAGCAGGACTCCACTTCTCGTCGGGGTCCTGCAGGTAGAGAGTGGGACTCCACTTCTCTTCAAAGTCCTGCAGGTAGAGAGTAGGACTCAAATTCTTGTCTTGGTTGGGGTTCTGCAGGTAGAGCAGGACTCTACTTCTCTTCAAAGTCCTGCAGGTAGAGAGTAGGACTCTACTTCTTGTCTGGGTTGGAGTTCTGCAGGTAGAGCAGGACTCTACTTCTCTTCAAAGTCCTGCAGGTAAAGAGTAGGACTCCACGTCTTGTCTGGGTTGGGGTCCTGCAGGTAGAGAGTAGGACTCCACTTCTTGTCTGGGTTGGGGTCCTGCAGGTAGAGAGCAGGACTCTACTTCTCTTCAAAGTCCTGCAGGTAGAGAGCAGGACTCCACTTCTCCTCGGGGTCCTGCAGGTAGAGAGCAGGACTCCACTTCACGTCGGGGTCCTGCAGGTAGAGAGCAGGACACCACTTCTAGTCTGGGTTGGGGTTCTGCAGGTAGAGAGCAGGACTCCACTTCTCCTCGGGGTTCTGCAGGTAGAGAGCAGGACTCCACTTCTCCTCGGGGTTCTGCAGGTAGAGAGCAGGACTCCACTTCTCCTCGGGGTCCTGCAGGTAGAGAGCAGGACTCCACTTCTCCTCGGGGTTGGGGTTCTGCAGATAGAGCAGAGCTGCACTTCTGTGTTGGTCCTGCTAACCCTGTCTGGGTTTTTTCCACAATAACATACTGCTGACTTTTCTTTATAGTATACTTAAATTGTTCTGTTTTCGAAGAAATTGTTGTTCACCTCCAGGTTTTATCTAAACTGTTTTGAAGTCTATGTGTGTTTCTGTGTCTGAATGTGTGTGTGTGTGTGTGTGTGTCTGTGTGTGTGTGTGTGTTTGTGTGTCTGTGAGTGTGTGTGTGTTTCTATTTCTGTGTGTGTGTGTTTCTCTGAGTTTGTGTGTGAGTGTGTGTGTGTGTGTGTGTTACTGAGTTTGTGTGTGTGTGCGCGCGTGCGCGTGTGTGTGTGTGCGTGTGTGTGTGTGTGTGTGTGTGTATGTATGTGTCTGTGCGAGTGAGAAATGAGCAGGTGGGCAGAGGAACACTGTGTCCGGGTGAACGTGTTGATGAAGTGAAACATTACCTCGGAGATAAACCAGCCGGGCTCGGCCACTAGCGTCAGGGGGGCGACAAACCGCCCTGCTTTAAAGTGGAAACGCTCCGGGATCTCCTGTCTGCTGTACACCTGCATGTGAGACACCTGAGACAGAGCCGTGTACACCTGGAAACACACGCACACGCACACAAACAGGACGGTTAAATAAAAGCTTTATTAGCGCCTCTTGATTTCTCACATTTCTGAGAAATGTGTGACTCCTCTCTGTTCTCTTCCCGTCTGTGCTGAAAAAAACTTCTTTGTTTGATTATTCCTCACTTACGCAACACTGATCCAGATATTTATGTAGGAAAGAAAGAAAAACTTTCTGAACTCAGTGAAAAGAAACCTCAGAAATGTCTGATTAATCCGGTTTGGATCAATCTACGAAAAAAACTGAGAGACTAAGAAACTCTGTCTGACAGCGAGCTCAGACTTCTGTCTTTATAGAGTCTCATTGTACTGATCTATACTCTTCAGACTTCTGTCTTAATTGACCTGCATAATCTCTCTCTACGTTTCTACAGATTTTAGGTATTCAAAGATACTCTGAAACATGAATAAATGTCAATGTAGACTCAGAGTTCAGCAGGAAAAATCTACTGCAGAAATCTATTTTATTTCAACATAAATCGACTGATGTTCTCATCAGACACAGGTGGTGCTGTCTTACCTGTTGGTATCTGCTCTCTTCAGGCCACAGGCTGACAACAGGTCCTCTGTCTAACATCTTTCTGATGTGCGACATGTTGATGTGTTTGTCGAGCTCGATGACTTTCTCCATCCATTGCAACTTTGTCATACCGTGATCGGAGAACAGCACCACGTTCAGCTGTTGCTCCATCTTTCTGTCCTGCAAGAAACACACCGTCAGTGACCTACACCATCAAGAAACACACCTTCGGTGACCTTCACCATCAAGAAACACACCTTCGGTGACCTACAACATCAACAAACACACCTTCACTGACCTTCACCATCAACAAACACACCTTCGGTGACCTTCAACAACAAGAAACACACCTTCACTGACCTTCACCATCAACAAACACACCTTCGGTGACCTTCACCATCAAGAAACACACCTTCGGTGACCTACAACATCAACAAACACACCTTCGGTGACCTTCACCATCAACAAACACACCTTCGGTGACCTTCACCAACAAGAAACACACCTTTGGTGACCTACACCATCAACAAACACACCTTCGGTGACCTTCACCATCAACAAACACACCTTCGGTGACCTTCACCAACAAGAAACACACCTTCGGTGACCTTCACCATCAAGAAACACACCTTCGGTGACCTAAACACCTTCGGTGACCTTCACCATCAACAAACACACCTTCGGTGACCTTCACCATCAAGAAACAAACCTTCGGTGACCTTCACCATCAACAAACACACCTTCGGTGACCTTCACCAACAAGAAACACCCCTTTGGTGACCTACACCATCAACAAACACACCTTCAGTGACCTACACCGTCAAGAAACACACCTTCAGTGACCTACACCATCAACAAACACACCTTCAGTGACCTACACCGTCAACAAACACACCTTCGGTGACCTTCACCAACAAGAAACACACCTTTGGTGACCTACACCATCAACAAACACACCTTCGGTGACCTTCACCATCAACAAACACACCTTCGGTGACCTTCACCATCAACAAACACACCTTCGGTGACCTTCACCATCAAGAAACACACCTTCGGTGACCTACACACCTTCGGTGACCTTCACCATCAACAAACACACCTTCGGTGACCTACACCATCAAGAAACAAACCTTCGGTGACCTTCACCATCAACAAACACACCTTCGGTGACCTTCACCAACAAGAAACACCCCTTTGGTGACCTACACCATCAACAAACACACCTTCAGTGAACTACACCGTCAAGAAACACACCTTCAGTGACCTACACCATCAACAAACACACCTTCAGTGACCTACACCATCAACAAACACACCTTCAGTGACTTACACCGTCAAGAAACACACCTTCGGTGACCTTCACCATCAACAAAGACACCTTCGGTGACCTTCACCAACAAGAAACACACCTTCAGTGACCTACACCATCAACAAACACATCTTCAGTGACCTACACCGTCAAGAAACACACCTTCGGTGACCTACATCGTCAACAAACACACCTTCAGTGACCTACACCATCATGAAACACACCATCAGTGACCTACACCATCAAGAAACACACCTTCAGTGACCTACACCATCAAGAAACACACCTTCAGTGACCTACACCATCAACAAACACACCTTCAGTGACTTACACCGTCAAGAAACACACCTTCAGTGACCTACACCATCAACAAACCCACCTTCACCGAACTTAACCATCAACAAACACACATTCACTGACCTACACCATCAACAAACACACCTTCACTGACCTTCACCATCAAGAAACACACCTTCACTGACCTTCACCATCAACAAACACACCTTCACTGACCTTCACCATCAAGAAACACACCTTCACTGACCTACACCATCAACAAACACACCTTCACTGACCTACACCATCAACAAACACACCTTCACTGACCTACACCATAAACAAACACACCTTCAGTGACCTACACCATCAACAAACACACCTTCAGTGACCTACACCATCAACAAACACAGCTTCAGTGACCTACACCATCAAGAAACACACCTTCACTGACCTACACCATCAACAAACACACCTTCGGTGACCTTCACCAACAAGAAACACCCCTTTGGTGACCTACACCATCAACAAACACACCTTCGGTGACCTTCACCAACAAGAAACACCCCTTTGGTGACCTACACCATCAACAAACACACCTTCAGTGACCTACACCGTCAAGAAACACACCTTCAGTGACCTACACCATCAACAAACACACCTTCAGTGACCTACACCGTCAACAAACACACCTTCGGTGACCTTCACCAACAAGAAACACACCTTTGGTGACCTACACCATCAACAAACACACCTTCGGTGACCTTCACCATCAACAAACACACCTTCGGTGACCTTCACCATCAACAAACACACCTTCGGTGACCTTCACCATCAAGAAACACACCTTCGGTGACCTACACCATCAAGAAACACACCTTCAGTGACCTACACCATCAAGAAACACACCTTCAGTGACCTACACCATCAACAAACACACCTTCAGTGACTTACACCGTCAAGAAACACACCTTCAGTGACCTACACCATCAACAAACCCACCTTCACCGAACTTAACCATCAACAAACACACATTCACTGACCTACACCATCAACAAACACACCTTCACTGACCTTCACCATCAAGAAACACACCTTCACTGACCTACACCATCAACAAACACACCTTCACTGACCTTCACCATCAAGAAACACACCTTCACTGACCTACACCATAAACAAACACACCTTCACTGACCTACACCATCAACAAACACACCTTCACTGACCTACACCATAAACAAACACACCTTCAGTGACCTACACCATCAACAAACACAGCTTCAGTGACCTACACCATCAACAAACACACCTTCACTGACCTACACCATCAACAAACACACCTTCAGTGACCTTCACCATCAAGAAACACACCTTCAGTGACCTTCACCATCAAGAAACACACTTTCACTGACCATCACCATCAAGAATCTCACCTTCAGTGACCTTCAACAAGAAACACACCTTCAGTGACCTACACCATAAACAAACACAGCTTCAGTGACCTACACCATCAACAAACACACCTTCACTGACCTACACCATCAACAAACACACCTTCACCGAACTTAACCATCAACAAACCCACCTTCACCGAACTTAACCATCAACAAACACACATTCACTGACCTACACCATCAACAAACACACCTTCACTGACCTACACCATCAACAAACACACCTTCACTGACCTTCACCATCAAGAAACACACCTTCACTGACCTTCACCATCAACAAACACACCTTCAGTGACCTACACCATCAACAAACACACCTTCACTGACCTTCACCATCAACAAACACACCTTCACTGACCTTCACCATCAAGAAACACACCTTCAGTGACCTACACCATCAACAAACACACCTTCACTGACCTACACCATCAACAAACACACCTTCAGTGACCTACACCATCAAGAAACACACCTTCACTGACCTTCACCATCAACAAACACACCTTCACCATCAACAAAGACACCTTCACTGACCTACACCATAAACAACACACCTTCACTGACCTACACCATCAACAAACACACCTTCACTGACCTACACCATCAACAAACACACCTTCACTGACCTACACCATCAAGAAACACACCTTCAGTGACCTACACCATCAACAAACACACCTTCAGTGACCTACACCATCAACAAACACACCTTCACTGACCTACACCATCAACAAACACACCTTCACTGACCTACACCATCAACAAACACACCTTCACTGACCTTCACCATCACCTTCACTGACCTACACCATCAACAAACACACCTTCACTGACCTACACCATCAACAAACACACCTTCACTGACCTACACCATCAACAAACACACCTTCAGTGACCTACACCATCAACAAACACACCTTCACTGACCTACACCATCAACAAACACACCTTCACTGACCTTCACCATCAAGAAACACACCTTCAGTGACCTTCACCATCAAGAAACACACCTTCACTGACCTTCACCATCACCTTCACTGACCTACACCATCAACAAACACACCTTCACTGACCTTCACCATCACCTTCACTGACCTACACCATCAACAAACACACCTTCACTGACCTACACCATCAAGAAACACACCTTCACTGACCTTCACCATCAAGAAACACACCTTCACTGACCTTCACCATCAACAAACACACCTTCAGTGACCTACACCATCAACAAACACACCTTCACTGACCTTCACCATCAAGAAACACACCTTCAGTGACCTTCACCATCAAGAAACACACCTTCACTGACCTACACCATCAACAAACACACCTTCAGTGACCTACACCATCAACAAACAAACCTTCAGTGACCTACACCATCAACAAACACACCTTCACTGACCTACACCATCAACAAACACACCTTCAGTGACCTACACCATCAACAAACACACCTTCACTGACCTTCACCATCAACAAACACACCTTCACTGACCTTCATCATCAACAAACACACCTTCACTATCAACAAAGACACCTTCACTGACCTACACCATAAACAACACACCTTCACTGACCTTCACCATCAACAAACACACCTTCAGTGACCTACACCATCAACAAACAATCCTTCAGTGACCTACACCATCAACAAACACACCTTCACTGACCTACACCATCAACAAACACACCTTCACTGACCTTCACCATCAACAAACACACCTTCACTGACCTTCACCATCAACAAACACACCTTCACTGACCTTCACCATCAACAAACACACCTTCACCATCAACAAAGACACCTTCACTGACCTACACCATAAACAACACACCTTCACTGACCTTCACCATCAACAAACACACCTTCACTGACCTTCACCATCAACAAACACACCTTCAGTGACCTACACCATAAACAAACACACCTTCAGTGACCTACACCATCATGAAACACACCATCAGTGACCTACACCATCAAGAAACACACCTTCAGTGACCTACACCATCAACAAACACACCTTCAGTGACCTACACCATCAACAAACACACCTTCAGTGACTTACACCGTCAAGAAACACACCTTCAGTGACCTACACCATCAACAAACCCACCTTCACCGAACTTAACCATCAACAAACACACATTCACTGACCTACACCATCAACAAACACACATTCACTGACCTACACCATCAACAAACACACCTTCACTGACCTTCACCATCAAGAAACACACCTTCACTGACCTTCAACATCAACAAACACACCTTCACTGACCTTCACCATCAAGAAACACACCTTCACTGACCTACACCATAAACAAACACACCTTCACTGACCTACACCATCAACAAACACACCTTCACTGACCTACACCATAAACAAACACACCTTCAGTGACCTACACCATCAACAAACACACCTTCAGTGACCTACACCATCAACAAACACACCTTCAGTGACCTACACCATCAAGAAACACACCTTCACTGACCTACACCATCAACAAACACACCTTCGGTGACCTTCACCAACAAGAAACACCCCTTTGGTGACCTACACCATCAACAAACACACCTTCAGTGACCTACACCGTCAAGAAACACACCTTCAGTGACCTACACCATCAACAAACACACCTTCAGTGACCTACACCATCAACAAACACACCTTCAGTGACTTACACCGTCAAGAAACACACCTTCAGTGACCTTCACCATCAACAAAGACACCTTCGGTGACCTTCACCAACAAGAAACACACCTTCAGTGACCTACACCATCAACAAACACATCTTCAGTGACCTACACCGTCAAGAAACACACCTTCGGTGACCTACATTGTCAACAAACACACCTTCAGTGACCTACACCATCATGAAACACACCATCAGTGACCTACACCATCAAGAAACACACCTTCAGTGACCTACACCATCAAGAAACACACCTTCAGTGACCTACACCATCAACAAACACACCTTCAGTGACTTACACCGTCAAGAAACACACCTTCAGTGACCTACACCATCAACAAACCCACCTTCACCGAACTTAACCATCAACAAACACACATTCACTGACCTACACCATCAACAAACACACCTTCACTGACCTTCACCATCAAGAAACACACCTTCACTGACCTTCAACATCAACAAACACACCTTCACTGACCTTCACCATCAAGAAACACACCTTCACTGACCTACACCATAAACAAACACACCTTCACTGACCTTCACCATCAACAAACACACCTTCACTGACCTACACCATCAACAAACACACCTTCACTGACCTACACCATCAACAAACACACCTTCACTGACCTACACCATCAACAAACACACCTTCACTGACCTTCACCATCAAGAAACACACCTTCAGTGACCTACACCATCAACAAACACACCTTCAGTGACCTTCACCATCAAGAAACACACCTTCAGTGACCTTCACCATCAAGAAACACACTTTCACTGACCATCACCATCAAGAATCTCACCTTCAGTGACCTTCAACAAGAAACACACCTTCAGTGACCTACACCATAAACAAACACAGCTTCAGTGACCTACACCATCAACAAACACACCTTCACTGACCTACACCATCAACAAACCCACCTTCACCGAACTTAACCATCAACAAACCCACCTTCACCGAACTTAACCATCAACAAACACACCTTCACTGACCTACACCATCAACAA
This sequence comes from Tautogolabrus adspersus, assembly GCA_020745685.1. Taxonomy (NCBI): domain Eukaryota; kingdom Metazoa; phylum Chordata; class Actinopteri; order Labriformes; family Labridae; genus Tautogolabrus; species Tautogolabrus adspersus. The sequence goes on from CM036540.1 coordinate 2,516,353, forward strand.
ACCCACCTTCACCGAACTTAACCATCAACAAACCCACCTTCACCGAACTTAACCATCAACAAACACACCTTCACTGACCTACACCATCAACAAACACACCTTCACTGACCTTCACCATCAAGAAACACACCTTCACTGACCTACACCATCAACAAACACACCTTCAGTGACCTACACCATCAACAAACACACCTTCAGTGACCTACACCATCAACAAACACACCTTCACTGACCTTCACCATCAAGAAACACACCTTCACTGACCTTCACCATCAAGAAACACACCTTCAGTGACCTACACCATCAAGAAACACACCTTCAGTGACCTACACCATAAACAAACACACCTTCAGTGACCTACACCATCAAGAAACACACCTTCACTGACCTTCACCATCAACAAACACACCTTCACCATCAACAAAGACACCTTCTCTGACCTACACCATAAACAACACACCTTCACTGACCTACACCATCAACAAACACACCTTCACTGACCTTCACCATCAAGAAACACACCTTCACTGACCTTCACCATCAACAAACACACCTTCAGTGACCTACACCATCAACAAACACACCTTCACTGACCTACACCATCAACAAACACACCTTCAGTGACCTACACCATCAACAAACACACCTTCAGTGACCTTCACCATCAACAAACACACCTTCACTGACCTTCACCATCACCTTCACTGACCTACACCATCAACAAACACACCTTCACTGACCTACACCATCAACAAACACACCTTCACTGACCTACACCATCAAGAAACACACCTTCAGTGACCTACACCATCAACAAACACACCTTCACTGACCTACACCATCAACAAACACACCTTCACTGACCTACACCATCAACAAACACACCTTCACTGACCTTCACCATCAAGAAACACACCTTCACTGACCTTCACCATCACCTTCACTGACCTACACCATCAACAAACACACCTTCACTGACCTTCACCATCACCTTCACTGACCTACACCATCAACAAACACACCTTCACTGACCTACACCATCAACAAACACACCTTCAGTGACCTACACCATCAACAAACACACCTTCACTGACCTACACCATCAACAAACACACCTTCACTGACCTACACCATCAACAAACACACCTTCACTGACCTACACCATCAACAAACACACCTTCAGTGACCTACACCATCAAGAAACACACCTTCACTGACCTTCACCATCAACAAACACACCTTCAGTGACCTACACCATCAACAAACAAACCTTCAGTGACCTACACCATCAACAAACACACCTTCACTGACCTACACCATCAACAAACACACCTTCAGTGACCTACACCATCAACAAACACACCTTCACTGACCTTCACCATCAACAAACACACCTTCACTGACCTTCACCATCAACAAACACACCTTCACCATCAACAAAGACACCTTCACTGACCTACACCATAAACAACACACCTTCACTGACCTTCACCATCAACAAACACACCTTCAGTGACCTACACCATCAACAAACAATCCTTCAGTGACCTACACCATCAACAAACACACCTTCACTGACCTACACCATCAACAAACACACCTTCAGTGACCTACACCATCAACAAACACACCTTCACTGACCTACACCATCAACAAACACACCTTCACTGACCTTCACCATCAACAAACACACCTTCACCATCAACAAAGACACCTTCACTGACCTACACCATAAACAACACACCTTCACTGACCTTCACCATCAACAAACACACCTTCACTGACCTACACCATCAACAAACACACCTTCACTGACCTTCACCATCAACAAACACACCTTCAGTGACCTACACCATCAAGAAACACACCATCAGTGACCTACACCATCAAGAAACACACCTTCAGTGACCTACACCATCAAGAAACACACCTTCAGTGACCTACACCATCAACAAACACACCTTCAGTGACTTACACCGTCAAGAAACACACCTTCAGTGACCTACACCATCAACAAACCCACCTTCACCGAACTTAACCATCAACAAACACACCTTCACTGACCTACACCATCAACAAACACACCTTCACTGACCTACACCATCAACAAACACACCTTCAGTGACCTACACCATCAACAAACACACCTTCACTGACCTTCACCATCAACAAACACACCTTCACTGACCTTCACCATCAACAAACACACCTTCAGTGACCTACACCATCAACAAACACACCTTCACTGACCTTCACCATCAACAAACACACCTTCACTGACCTACACCATCAACAAACACACCTTCACTGACCTACACCATAAACAAACACACCTTCAGTGACCTACACCATCAACAAACACACCTTCAGTGACCTACACCATCAAGAAACACACCTTCACTGACCTACACCATCAACAAACACACCTTCGGTGACCTTCACCAACAAGAAACACCCCTTTGGTGACCTACACCATCAACAAACACACCTTCAGTGAACTACACCGTCAAGAAACACACCTTCAGTGACCTACACCATCAACAAACACACCTTCAGTGACCTACACCATCAACAAACACACCTTCAGTGACTTACACCGTCAAGAAACACACCTTCGGTGACCTTCACCATCAACAAAGACACCTTCGGTGACCTTCACCAACAAGAAACACACCTTCAGTGACCTACACCATCAACAAACACATCTTCAGTGACCTACACCGTCAAGAAACACACCTTCGGTGACCTACATTGTCAACAAACACACCTTCAGTGACCTACACCATCATGAAACACACCATCAGTGACCTACACCATCAAGAAACACACCTTCAGTGACCTACACCATCAAGAAACACACCTTCAGTGACCTACACCATCAACAAACACACCTTCAGTGACTTATACCGTCAAGAAACACACCTTCAGTGACCTACACCATCAACAAACCCACCTTCACCGAACTTAACCATCAACAAACACACATTCACTGACCTACACCATCAACAAACACACCTTCACTGACCTTCACCATCAAGAAACACACCTTCACTGACCTTCAACATCAACAAACACACCTTCACTGACCTTCACCATCAAGAAACACACCTTCACTGACCTACACCATAAACAAACACACCTTCACTGACCTACACCATCAACAAACACACCTTCACTGACCTACACCATAAACAAACACACCTTCAGTGACCTACACCATCAACAAACACACCTTCAGTGACCTACACCATCAACAAACACAGCTTCAGTGACCTACACCATCAACAAACACACCTTCACTGACCTACACCATCAACAAACACACCTTCAGTGACCTTCACCATCAAGAAACACACCTTCAGTGACCTTCACCATCAAGAAACACACTTTCACTGACCATCACCATCAAGAATCTCACCTTCAGTGACCTTCAACAAGAAACACACCTTCAGTGACCTACACCATAAACAAACACAGCTTCAGTGACCTACACCATCAACAAACACACCTTCACTGACCTACACCATCAACAAACCCACCTTCACCGAACTTAACCATCAACAAACCCACCTTCACCGAACTTAACCATCAACAAACACACATTCACTGACCTACACCATCAACAAACACACCTTCACTGACCTTCACCATCAAGAAACACACCTTCACTGACCTTCACCATCAAGAAACACACCTTCAGTGACCTACACCATAAACAAACACACCTTCAGTGACCTACACCATCAACAAACACACCTTCACTGACCTTCACCATCAAGAAACACACCTTCACTGACCTACACCATCAACAAACACACCTTCAGTGACCTACACCATCAAGAAACACACCTTCAGTGACCTACACCATAAACAAACACACCTTCAGTGACCTACACCATCAAGAAACACACCTTCACTGACCTTCACCATCAACAAACACACCTTCACCATCAACAAAGACACCTTCTCTGACCTACACCATAAACAACACACCTTCACTGACCTACACCATCAACAAACACACCTTCACTGACCTTCACCATCAAGAAACACACCTTCACTGACCTACACCATCAACAAACACACCTTCACTGACCTACACCATCAACAAACACACCTTCACTGACCTACACCATCAACAAACACACCTTCAGTGACCTACACCATCAACAAACACACCTTCACTGACCTACACCATCAACAAACACACCTTCACTGACCTTCACCATCACCTTCACTGACCTACACCATCAACAAACACACCTTAACTGACCTACACCATCAACAAACACACCTTCACTGACCTACACCAACAACAAACACACCTTCACTGACCTACACCATCAACAAACACACCTTCACTGACCTACACCATCAAGAAACACACCTTCACTGACCTTCACCATCAAGAAACACACCTTCAGTGACCTTCACCATCAAGAAACACACCTTCACTGACCTTCACCATCACCTTCACTGACCTACACCATCAACAAACACACCTTCACTGACCTTCACCATCACCTTCACTGACCTACACCATCAACAAACACACCTTCACTGACCTACACCATCAACAAACACACCTTCACTGACCTTCACCATCAACAAACACACCTTCAGTGACCTACACCATCAACAAACACACCTTCACTGACCTACACCATCAACAAACACACCTTCACTGACCTTCACCATCAAGAAACACACCTTCACTGACCTTCACCATCAACAAACACACCTTCACTGACCTTCACCATCAACAAACACACCTTCAGTGACCTACACCATCAAGAAACAATCCTTCAGTGACCTACACCATCAACAAACACACCTTCACTGACCTACACCATCAACAAACACACCTTCAGTGACCTACACCATCAACAAACACACCTTCACTGACCTTCACCATCAACAAACACACCTTCACTGACCTTCACCATCAACAAACACACCTTCACCATCAACAAAGACACCTTCACTGACCTACACCATAAACAACACACCTTCACTGACCTTCACCATCAACAAACACACCTTCAGTGACCTACACCATCAACAAACACACCTTCACTGACCTACACCATCAACAAACACACCTTCACTGACCTACACCATCAACAAACACACCTTCACTGACCTACACCATCAACAAACACACCTTCACTGACCTACACCATCAACAAACACACCTTCACTGACCTACACCATCAACAAACACACCTTCACCATCAACAAAGACACCTTCACTGACCTACACCATAAACAACACACCTTCACTGACCTTCACCATCAACAAACACACCTTCACTGACCTTCACCATCAAGAAACACACCTTCAGTGACCTACACCATAAACAAACACACCTTCACTGACCTACACCATCAACAAACACACCTTCAGTGACCTACACAATCAAGAAACACACCTTCAGTAACCTACACCATCAACAAACACACCTTCAGTGACCTACACCATCAACAAACACACCTTCACTGACCTTCACCATCAACAAACACACCTTCACTGACCTTCACCATCAAGAAACACACCTTCAGTGACCTACACCATAAACAAACACACCTTCACTGACCTACACCATCAACAAACACACTTTCAGTGACCTACACAATCAAGAAACACACCTTCAGTAACCTACACCATCAACAAACACACCTTCAGTGACCTACACCATCAACAAACACACCTTCACTGACCTACACCATCAACAAACACACCTTCACTGACCTTCACCATCAACAAACACACCTTCACTGACCTTCACCATCACCTTCACTGACCTACACCATCAACAAACACACCTTCACTGACCTACACCATCAACAAACACACCTTCACTGACCTACACCATCAACAAACACACCTTCACTGACCTTCACCATCAACAAACAAACCTTCACCATCAACAAACACACCTTCACCATCAACAAACACACCTTCACCATCAAGAAACACACCTTCACTGACCCTCACCATCAACAAACACACCATCACTGACCTTCACCATCAAGAAACACACCTTCACTGACCTTCACCATCAAGAAACACACCTTCAGTGACCTACACCATCAACAAACACAGCTTCAGTGACCTACACCATCAAGAAACACACCTTCACTGACCTTCACCATCAAGAAACACACCTTCACTGACCTACACCATCAAGAAACACACCTTCAGTGACCTACACCATAAACAAACACACCTTCAGTGACCTACACCATCAACAAACACACCTTCACTGACCTTCACCATCAAGAAACACACCTTCACTGACCTTCACCATCAACAAACACACCTTCAGTGACCTACACCATCAACAAACACACCTTCAGTGACCTACACCATCAACAAACACACCTTCGGTGACCTTCACCATCAAGAAACACACCTTCACTGACCTTCACCATCAACAAACACACCTTCAGTGACCTAGACCGTCAAGAAACACACTTTTAGTGACCTACTTCACCATCAACAAACACACTTTCAGTGACCTACACCATCAAGAAACACACCTTCAGTGACCTACACCGTCAACAAACACACCTTCAGTGACCTACACCATCAACAAACACACCTTCAGTGACCTACACCATCAAGAAACACACCTTCAGTGACCTACACCATCAACAAACACACCTTCACTGACCTACACCATCAACAAACACACCTTCAGTGACCTACACCATCAAGAAACACACCTTCACTGACCTTCATCATCAATAAACACACCTTCACTGACCTACACCATAAACAAACACACCTTCACTGACCAACACCGTCAAGAAACACACCTTCACTGACCTACACCATCAAGAAACACACCTTCACTGACCTTCACCATCAAGAAACACACCTTCAGTGACCTACACAATCAAGAAACACACCTTCAGTGACCTACACCATCAACAAACACACCTTCAGTGACCTACACCGTCAAGAAACACACCTTTAGTGACCTACACCGTCAAGAAACACACCTTTACTGACCTACACGATCAAGAAACACGTTGTCGTGTGTGTGTGTGTGTGTGTGTGTGTGTGTGTGTGTGTGTGTGTGTGTGTGTGTGTGTGTGTGTTTGTGTGTGTGTGTGTGTGTGTGTGTTGACAGTAACAATGACAGTTTGGATACATGAAACAGTATATAGCAGTAATAATGATGTCACTCACTCTGATCTCTCTGTTGAGCGTTTCCATGGCAACGTCCAGCTGTTTGACAGCCGTTTTGACCTCCTGGGAGTCGGGACCGAAGTGATGACCCTCAACATCAATTTTCTCATAATATATGGCCGCCATGGACACTTCGCCTGACCTACAGGAGAGAAAATACACAAACAACTGTCCGTCGTCTGTAAACATCCACAGAGTTCTCTTTAAGGCCGAGGGTCCTCTCCTGTCAGTACTGTGGTTATAGAGAATTATCATTTACACACAAAGGCTCTAAAGCCTCGTTTCCAGCAAGTGCATCGGTTCAGTACGGTACACATTTATGAGCGTTTCTACTGTCAGAAGTCGGGAATGGTACCAAAATAACCGATCTGTATTGTTGTACTTTTTTGCTTCCCTTCTGTTGAGGCGCCAAGCGTACAAATAAGGGTGGAGCTAGACAAACTGCAGTCCGCCGATTGGTCAAAAGAATAATCACTTCCTGTGCGACAGTGGTAATAAAGGACAAACACAAAACACACCATGTTTAAATATTCCATGGATTTAAAGAGAGTCATTTCAAGGCTGCTTTTTGTAATGTCAGTGCGTAGCTCCGCCCCATGGACGACCTCAGAAGTGCTGACCTCTGCTGGATGTCCTCCATTGCTGCCCTTTGTTTTCTCTATCTGATTCCCAAGTAAGGGTACGGTTGGAAACTTGTGCAGGGTTTACTGAACCAAAGCGTACTTAACCAAACCGGATCGCTGGGTGGAAACAGGCTCATGATGATCAGCTGCTATAAAACATTCGCTCTGCATTAATGTCAGAATAATCGAAAAATATTTGTTTTACAGGAACAATGAACCTGGACGCCTCCCTGAAGTTGGAAGAATAACTCAGAAAGTTGGAGAACATTTCGGGCTGATTAGCCAGGTTGGCGTCATGAGTCATGAGTCATGAGAATGTCATGTATTGAGCTGTAACTGTTAGCTGCTGTTCTCTTACAGTGGAAGCGAATAGATCTGTTTATTTATTCATAGCTTTCACGTGACGTGAAAAAAACGCCCATCTGTCGGGCAAGAAAGGCTTCCTACTGCTTCATGCTACGAAGAAGTTACCCTTCTCTGCTTCCACCTCCCTGTTTTGAATGAAGAATGTGTGACATGTTAAACATAAATATATCATAAATCCAGTTTATCCTGTGTAAATGTGTCTCTGAGTCATGACTGTCTACAATGAGTGAGAAGCTCGAGTCCCGCTGGCTGTGTTGTTGTCAGAGCCGTGTTTACATGGACGGGACGGCCGGCTCCTCCCCTTGTGTATAAGAGCTGTTTTAGTCAAGAACTAGAGAGAAGAAGTAAGCGTTTTTAGATCACGGTCATTTAATGTACATTTACATGCAATGTGAAGCTACGAGCTAACTAAAGATCGTAACATTAGCATGCTAACACAACAATGCAGCTCGAACAAAGGACAATTTTGTCCGCTGCTTGCGCTAAGCGCTTAGTGCTTAATTATGGCGCGTTCCAATTTGATAACTTCTTTGTGCAAACGAGAGGGGAGAGGGGTTGGAGGTGTGTCGCTGTAGGAGAGCGGAGGATTCAGTGTGGAGGAGGTGTGGCCAAACAGCAGTTTGTTTTAGTTTCATGTTGGTGTTTAAGGGTGACATCTACTGGATCAAAAAGTCACACATTCTTCCTTTAACCAGTTTTATTAATTATGTTTAAAACTACAGTCAGCTGTTGTTCAATGTGACGCTCTTAAAAGACGAGCCCGGGTTCTTCTTCTGCAGAATGTAATGTTTGAAAGAAAAACCGAGAGAGGAGGAGATTGTGGATGAATGCTGCCCCTGAGAGGGAACAAAAGAACACTCCTCCTCATCCTGACAGAGACAGCTGACAGTGATCCTGATACTGCTCATTAGCACTCTCCATGCTTTGATTATGAGTTTCTTGCCCTTCACTTTTCAAACAGCAGCATTATCAAAAAAACATAAACACGTCTGTAGACTTTCTTCGTGGCGGCGGTGTAAGGAGACGGATTCTCCTCTAGGTATCTGTAAACATCACTGAGGTGAAGTTCTGCTGAGGACTTTTCTGTTTTTACAGATTGAAATATTGTCCCGTGTGCTGTTTAAGAGTCACAAGTGTAAGAAACTACAAATCAATTCCCCTCCACACCACAAGGAGACACCATGCAGTGTTTAGGTGTACATGGTAGCACTTCCTACCTTTATAAATAGAGGTCAGGAGAAGACCTTCCTCCCTTTGTTACCAAACATTCCCATGATGGACTTCATGTTTGCAGCTGTTTGCCATGTGTCTTTTGAATGACCATCAATGTGAGTTGAAGATTTCTTTTTACTTAAAGGATTATGTTTAAAGAATTGACATTAAGGTTAATCAGTAAGAATGTACTGTCTTATGAGATAAGGCTAATTATTATTTGAATAATTATAGAACTTTAACACTAAAATGCATATATACAACTTAATTCGAAGATTGTGCATATGATTTGTTTGGATAGGTATTGTAATCAATTCTTTCTTTCTTTAGAACCATGGCAATCAACATTACATCCATGAAGCTTCATTTGTGTTAAAATAAAACGGATTGATCTGATTGCAACTTCGTTTCCTGGTGGTTTGTGGCTCCAGTTAGAACTGTCAATATCCTACAAATGGTCCTTCGAGCAGGAGACTGAGCCACACTCCACACAGTGACCTTAAATTGCTGAGATAAAGACTGCTGGAATGGAGGAGACTGATGAGCTCACTGATGAAGGCCAGGCTCCTTCTATTGAGCACAAGGATGGAGCCCAAGGTGTAGCAGACTTAACCCAGCCTCACAAGGATGAGGCCACCCCTGAATTGTCTCGAGAATCATCTAATCCATCTCAACCAACTCAACAAACCGAGCCTAGCCTTTTACCTGAGCCATTATTGCTAACCTATCATGAAGAAGTCCCCTTGCCATCAGAAATTTGTAAATTATCAGCTAAACCTCTCACAAAGTCCATAACACATGATCCTGGGGCTAGACCTAAAAGAATTAGACAACCCCCTGATTATTATGGAGTTGACGTGCCCAAGCAGAAGGCCTCCACACTATCCCATGGCTCACATAGTTCTCACATCAAGAAGACTCATTACTCCAAGTCAGCCTTTAGTTTCCCTGTAAGCTCTCGGAGTAGTATGCGTTCCAGGAGTAGCCAAGCTTCAATTCTAAGCAATCTCCAAGCCAGCATTCTCAAGGAGAAGGAAGTAAGGGATGAGCTGGAGGAGCTTAAAAGACAAAGACAGGAGGATGCAGATCTTGACGAACAGTGTAAATTAATTGATGAGAGAGCCAAAGCTGCTCAGCAGAAGCAAGAAGAAGCACATAAGGAGAGAGAGAGAATTGTCAGACAAGTCGACATGAACCGACGAATTCGTATCAAAGAACAAGACCTTGAGTCAGCCCAGCTCGTTTCTAGTTTTGTGAAACAGAATCTCTTTGAAGACGGTCACACTGGAGGGGCCTCTTCTCATACTCCCCATTCTCCTCATGGAAATGGAGCCACCTCTTCCTTCTATGATCTACCTCCCTCCAGAATTTTTACTCCTGCCCCCTCAAACTTCATGTATGCTGACTCTCCCTCTTCAGCCCCAGTAGCTAGTCAAGTTGAACCATTGTCCATCCCTGATGCATCTGTCCAGGTTACACCCTTTCCCAGTGAACATGTTAAGGTGACACACTCCGCTCTTTTTACTCGACCATCACCTGCACCTCCAGTCCCTGTCAAAGCCCCTAATTATACAGAACCCAGGCCTGGTCCCAGGCAGCCCACTTTCCCTAACAGTCTACCACCAATGCCAGCTGTGTTATCCCAGGAGCCTCAATCTGCTCCCTTACAAGGTCAAATGCCCAATATTATGGATCTGTTTATTGCCTCTGCCTATGGAATACCAAGGCCTTCACTTCCTGTGTTTAAGAGTGGTCGAGAAAGTGATTTTGCCCTCCTGAAAATGGCTCTAGATAACCTCCTTGGAAATCACCCACATCTTACTGAGCAGTACAAATATCAGATCCTCTTAGATCATCTTCAGCACCCAGGAGCACACAAATTGGCCAGATCCAGCATGCATGATCCAAGACCATATTCCACAGCTCTCCTAGCACTCCAAGAGAAATATGGTCAGCCAAGGCTGCTAGTACAGAGTGAAATTGGAGCAATCTTGAACTCTCACATTATTCGCATTGGTGATGTAGAGGCCTTTGATGATTTTTCCCTTTCTGTCCATGCTCTGGTAGGAATGTTGCTGTCCCTAGAAGGTCCTGATGGCTCTGAACTAAGATGTGGATCTCATGTTGACAGACTCCTCAGTAAACTCCCTGTGCAGTACAGAGATGGATTTGTTGAGCACTGTATTCATCGTGGCATATTGACTGGGCAGGCGAACCAAACATACTCCCTCCTTGACCTTTCAACCTGGCTACAGTCAAAGTCGAGAGCCAAACGCATATCAGAAAGAGCTGTTGAATTCCACAAACAGGAAAACCCACAAACCAGGAAGGTACGACAGCCCCCTAGACAGGTCTCCACTGTCTACTCATCAACAATGTCAATGAAGGATAGGACACAAGGAGTCAACACCAAAGTAAAGGTAAATGATAAACCTATGCCCTACTGTCCCTACTGTAATGTCAGAGACCATTTCCTTGGTTCATGCACAGAATTCAAACACCTTTCCAAAGATGACATTTTGAAATGGATCAGAGAGAAGGATCGATGCAGTAAATGTGGGAGAATGCACAAAATGGACAAATGCACCTTAAGGAGGCCATGTAACATCTGTAAAGAAGTTCACCTGACTATTCTCCATGATGCCAATGTAAACAAATCAGCCACCGTGATGTTAACATCTTCTCCCTCAGAGCTTCTTTATATGGACCAACCCAATCATTCCCATAAAGTCATGTTGAAAGTAGTCAATGTTTGTCTTCACAACGGGGAAAGGACCCTTGTTACTCATGCAATCCTTGATGATGGTGCAGATAGATCTATTCTTCTCTCTCAAGCTGTTCAGTATCTGGGCCTTAGAACTCAACCTAGAACCATCTCACTCCGCACAGTCAGACAGGATATAGTGCAAGTTAAAGGAGCCTCTGTATCCTTTGAAATTTCCCCTGTAAACCAGCCAACTGAAAAGCATGTTATCATTGGAGCATTCACTGCAGGAAATCTTGGACTGTCAGAGCACACATACCCTGTGAATCAGCTACAAGAGCGATATCACCATCTTAAAGGTATTCCATTACAGCCAATTGATCGTGCTCGCCCTCTTGTCCTCATTGGCTCAGACTATGCCCACCTCATTACAGCCACTGAACCAATATGTGTGGGACCATCAGGTGGTCCATTGGCAGTACATACCAAACTGGGATGGGCTCTCCAAGGGCCAGCCAGCTTACTCCCAACCCAAAACTATTTCACTCTTACCTGCCTCAAAAGTGAACTGCTCAAAAATGTTGAAAAACTCTGGCAGATTGACACGTTGCCCTATGTGAGTGAGAAAACAGCCACAAGGTCAAAGCAAGATAAGCTGGCTCTTGATCTACTCCAGTCTAAGACAATTAGAGTAGACATAGACGGTGTAATGCACTATGCCACTCCACTGCTAAGAGCCCCTAACATTCCCGTCTTTAAAGCTCCAAAGGAAGCTGTACTGCCTCGCCTCTATGGAACAGAAAGGCGTCTGTCCAAAGATCCAAAACTGTCAGCAAAATACCAAGAGGAACTGAACAAGCTTGTGGAGGCCAGCTTTGTTCAAAGGATTCCCAATGAGCAGGTGGACCAGCCACAAGAAACTTGGTATTTCCCACACCACATTGTTGAACATAACAACAAACACAGAGTGGTTTTTGACTGCTCCTTTGAATACATGGGACAAAATCTGAACAAGTGCCTTCTGCCTGGCCCAACATTAGGTCCCTCTCTCCTTGGAGTCTTATTAAGATTCCGCCAACATGCAATAGCAATCTGTGGAGATATCAAGAGTATGTTCCATCAGGTACACCTTTTGAATGAGGACAAATCTTTACTGCGATTCATATGGAGAGGGATGCAGCTTGACCAGGAGCCCACTGTGTATGAATGGCAGGTTTTGCCATTCGGAACAACCTGTAGCCCATGCTGTGCGACTTATGCAGTCCACAAACATGTTGAAGACCACCGCGATGGAAATGAGGAGGTCCTTCAGTCTGTCCAACACTGTTTCTATGTTGATAACTGCCTCCAGAGTTTCCCATCTTCTCAAGAAGCCAAGTCCCTCATCAATAAGATGAGACCACTACTGGCTGATGGTGGGTTTGACATCAGACAATGGGCAAGTAATGATCCAAATATAATAAAACATCTCCCACCAGATGCAAAGTCCAAAACTAGTGAATTGTGGCTTTCAGGAAATGAAGACCCCAAAGAGCTGACACTAGGCCTCCAATGGAACTGTCTCACTGACAGGCTGGGCTATAAGAACAGATCCATCACCTACCATCAACCTACAATGAGAAATATTTACAAGGTACTGGCAAGCCAATATGATCCTTTGGGCTACCTGACCCCCTTCATAACCCGTGCAAAGATCCTAGTACAGGATCTGTGGAAGCAGGAAAGAGGATGGGATAGCATTATCAAAACCAAGAGCTTGTTGGAGAAATGGCAAGCATGGGAGTTGGAACTTCAAAATCTGCCTGACATTAACTTCCCACGCTGTTATCTGCCCCCCTGTACAGACGCAGCCACAACAGAATTCCATTTGCATGTATTCTGCGATGCCTCTGAGCGAGTGTATGGTGCTGTGGCCTACCTTCAGACTAAGGACAACCATGGCCAAACCCATATCAGCTTTATCATGGCCAGGTCTCGAATAGCCCCTAAACGCCAGCTATCCATCCCTCGCCTTGAACTATGTGCAGCTCTATCTGGTGCTCAGCTGGCTAACCTTCTCAGTTCTGAACTCACTATTCCAATCCAGTCAGTGACCCTCTGGACAGATTCAACCACAGTCCTATCATGGTTAACATCTGACTCCTGTCGGTACAAGGTGTTTGTCGGCACAAGAATAGCTGAGATTCAGACACTAACTGACCCAAGAAATTGGAAATATGTTGATTCAAAGAGTAATTCAGCTGATGACCTAACACGAGGCAAAACCCTCCTTGAGCTTTCTCAGCAAAACAGATGGAGTCAAGGCCCTCTGTTCCTCTTGCTTGACCCTAGCTGCTGGCCAGCCAATCCCTGCGTACCAGCTGACGCAGAGACTGTTGGGGAGCTGAGAAAATCCATGTTCTGCGGTACAGTAATGGCAGACAACACAAATCTCTCAGATTTGAGCAGTTACCACAGCTGGAAGGATCTGGTAAATGAGACAAAGGATGAGCTTTATGGTAAAGCAGATAAAACCACAAACATAGCCCAATGCTACATAGACTCAGAAAGGCATCTTCTGCAAAGGGCCCAGTCAGAATGTTTCCCAGAAGAATTCAACACACTCAAAGCTGGTAAATTCATACCAAAGAGTAGCAAACTACTCCCACTGTCTCCTGAATATGACCCGGATCTTGGTCTCATCAGAGTTGGAGGCCGACTTCGAAGAGTGGAGACCCTTGACCCTGACCATATCCATCCAATTATATTGGATCCAAAACATCCCATAACCAAACTCATTATCAAGCATTTTGATGAGAAACTGCTCCACCCAGGCCCTGAGCGTGTCCTGGGAGAAATGAGACGCAGGTACTGGATCTTACGTGCTCGCCAAGCCATCCGCCAACATCAACATCAGTGCAGAGAATGTCAGAGATGGAGAGCTAATCCAGTCATTCCCAAAATGGCAGACCTTCCTCCAGCCCGTCTAAGACTGTTTAAGCCCCCTTTCTGGTCAACAGGCATGGACTGTTTTGGGCCTTTCATGGTGAAGATCGGCCGCCGCACAGAGAAGAGGTGGGGCATACTCTTCAAATGCTTAACAACACGCTGTATACATCTGGAGCTTCTTGACAGTATGGACACAGATTCCTTCTTAATGGCCTTCAGAAGATTTGTATCCCGCAGAGGGAAACCTCACGAACTCCTCTCTGACTGTGGGACTAATTTCAGAGCAGCAGAGGCAGAGTTACAAAATGCTTTTCAGGCCATGGCACCGGACTTGAAGCAAGAACTGGCCCATACACAAGTTCACTTTCAATTCAATCCTCCATCTGCCCCACATTTCGGCGGAAGCTGGGAACGAGAGATAAAATCAATAAAAATGGCCCTCCGTGTCGCACTAGGAAGCCAGGCAGCAACAGAGACCGTCCTACACACAGTCCTGATTGAAGTAGAAGGGATTCTGAATTCAAAACCTCTTGGATATATTTCCTCTGACCCCTCTGATCCAGATCCAGTCACTCCAAATATGTTGCTGATGGGGCGGCCAGACTCCTCTCTTCCTCAAGCAATCTACTGCAAAAGTGAACTCCTTGGCAGGAGAAGGTGGCGGCACAGTCAGATCCTAGCTGACAACTTCTGGACAGCCTTTATTCGTTACTACCTTCCAAATCTTCAAACCAGGCAAAAATGGGAGACTGACAAGGAGAACCTGAATTCAGATCAGGTAGTAATGATAGTTGACCCCCAAAATCCTCGAGCATCATGGCCGATTGGAAGGGTATCTGAAGCCTACCCTGGAAGGGATGGAAAGGTTCGCAGTGCCAAGGTAATGATTCAGGGTCGAGGATACATACGCCCTGTTTCAAGATTAATCTCACTCCCTGAAGTCCTGGATGAAGGAACAAAGTAAAACGTATTTGCTACACAAATCCGGGGGCGGCTGTAAGAAACTACAAATCAATTCCCCTCCACACCACAAGGAGACACCATGCAGTGTTTAGGTGTACATGGTAGCACTTCCTACCTTTATAAATAGAGGTCAGGAGAAGACCTTCCTCCCTTTGTTACCAAACATTCCCATGATGGACTTCATGTTTGCAGCTGTTTGCCATGTGTCTTTTGAATGACCATCAATGTGAGTTGAAGATTTCTTTTTACTTAAAGGATTATGTTTAAAGAATTGACATTAAGGTTAATCAGTAAGAATGTACTGTCTTATGAGATAAGGCTAATTATTATTTGAATAATTATAGAACTTTAACACTAAAATGCATATATACAACTTAATTCGAAGATTGTGCATATGATTTGTTTGGATAGGTATTGTAATCAATTCTTTCTTTCTTTAGAACCATGGCAATCAACATTACATCCATGAAGCTTCATTTGTGTTAAAATAAAACGGATTGATCTGATTGCAACTTCGTTTCCTGGTGGTTTGTGGCTCCAGTTAGAACTGTCAATATCCTACAACAAGCGCTCTCCGATTATCTTCGTATGTTTTTCTCTGAGGTTGTCAGGTGATGTAAGCATGCATCATTGTGTAGAGATGTGAAAATAACGAGCCTCCAGCAGCTCGACAGTTCTATGAACAGCGTCCATAATGTTTACACATTTAAGCATGAAGCTCATGAACACACACAAGTCCCATAAGCACCTTTCCAGCTCGTGAAACGGGACCATCAGAGGAGCAGGCAGGGCATTCTGGGAAATGGAGTTTGATTTTAAACCTGAATCAGGAGATGTAAAACTTCGGTCTCCTTTTATTTAAAGAAATGTGTTCATCCTCAACGTGTGTTCGACAACTGAAACCCAGGCTATCTCTCAGTCCTGCGTAACACGTGTGTAACACCTGTGCTTTGTTACCTGAGGACATTGAGAGCGTTCTTGATGGAGTCTGTGAGGTTCTTCTCCGACGGGTTGTAGACGTACTCCTCACAGAACGATGGACGAACTCCCAGAATCTCCACCTCACAGCCTGAACACACACAAACACATAACACACACTCTTAAACACAAGTAGTATGTAAATTCCTCTTAATCAAAACAATAACAAAAGATGATGTTGAGGTTGGCAGGGAATCATGGGAGTGATTCTCTCTGCTACTCCCCCCCATCCCCGATGAAAACAAACTCAGAGGTTGACCGTAGTCATGACCACCAGGCAAAACCGACCTGAGGAAGAGAATATAATTTACATGACGTTTTTATCAGCAACAGTACGGCAGCTTTCAGCAGCAGCTCACGCTTCCTTATGCAGCGGTCTTTGACGTAATATCCGGTGTCTCCTTGGCAACGATAAACAGGGTCTGTCAAGGCGGCTCTGTCATGGCCACCGCCACGAAAGACACGTTCCGTTACAACTATAGAAGGAAGGATTTCTCTGGCGGTAATATTTGAGGTTTAGTAAGTAGTACTCAACAAAAAGTGTAAAATTCGACCTATTATACCTTAAAATGTAGGGGTAGAGTGTTCAAGATTAAAGTAATAAAATGACAACAATAGAGTTATAAACTTATGAGCTTAAAGTTGTGTAATTAGAAGATTCTAATCTTAATTTAGTTTTACGACACCGAGGTCTTTAACTGTGCGTTAAAATCAAAGCGTTATTTCATGGTTAAAGTAGGACGAATCCACCCGTTATTAAAAAAAACATTTTAAAAAGGAACGATGTTCATGGTCGATTTCAGGATTGCTTTCACAAAGATGTTTTATTCTGAAGGTCCATAGTTTATTTGTTTAACAATTATCTTTCTGAGAGATTACTACATCGTCGCTCCTACTCCTGTAAACATTTAGCAGTAAACTTCTGCGTTTTAATCAAGCAGTAACCTTCGGTCTTGATAAATGAAGCCAATACTGAAGTGCAAAATCCTGCAGTTCATCGAGTGTCCACTAGAGGCTGGCTGCAGAAGCACAGGAAGTCTCATACACATGAATGGCAAAAAAGTAGTTTTTACAGCATAAATGAACATGTTTACAGCCTGATTAAAAAAACAAAATAGACTGAGACAGCATTTCCAGCATGGCGGCGGCTGCAGATAAGCCTCCGGAGCCCCCTGCAGGAACAAATTAATATTTACAGTCTCCATTTTACTGAGATCGCCTGTAAACCTCTTGTATGCCTTCAGTAAGGACTTACACTAAATACACTTCATATTGCCACGGTAACATTGAAATCATCTCCGGTTGTAATCAGGGACTAATGTGTCTTCTTCAGTCCTCCTTCAGTAAATATCCCAGGACGGATCAGCAGGGCGGATACAGTCAGTTATTCTGTGCTGCTGTGCAACGTGTCGACAAGACTCAGATGAGTGTGCAGAAAAGTCTCCAACACAAACACAACTCAAAGACATGCAGCAAACAGAGCATGAGCAGTGTGAACGCAGCGCTGCGTTGCACATCAACTTTCTGCTCAAATATAACTCATAACAGAGACATTCACACATATTCTTGGTAGAGTTCACGCTGTTTGTTGTTGTTACAACATTCAGACTTTAAGAACTGAAAACACGTGAACACTAAAATCTGAAGAACGACCTCCCAACTCAGACACTGGGACCATCGGAGGAGCACCTGAATGCAGCATATCTCCATGCACGATGTGTTCAGGAACAAACCTTAGTTTGGAACATTTGTCATTTTAGCAAGTCCAGGTGCAAACATTAAACAGGTGAAGATAGATGCACTGATAGTGAAGGAGATATCAGATGTGAACACCTGTGTGAAGTCTATAAAGGTGCACAGTATGTCAGAAGAGAGAGAGAGAGAAAGTGCAGGAAACATTTTAAGTGCAGAAAAAGTGAAGTTGTTTTTGCAATTTGTAAAATGTCCTCCCACACACTCATCCTTCTCTACTTGTGGGGGAATGTGTGTGTGTGTGTGTGTGTGTGTGTGTGTGTGTGTGTGTGTGTGTGTGTGTGTGTGTGTGTGTGTGTGTGTGTGTGTGTGTGTGTGTGTGTGTGTGTGTGTGTGTGTGTGTGTGTGCATGCGTGCGTGCGTGTGTGTGTGTGTGTGTTGGTGATTTCACACTTCAGATGAAATGCATTTTTTACTTCCACTTATCAAAATGTTTTCCTGCCAGTCTCCTTTGTGAATGTTCTGTGTGAAGTCGGAGTGAGCTGATGTGAGAACACAGCAGGGAATACTGAGGATAATTCACAATGAGCCATCAGGAGGGGGTGGATACGTTTAAATCCTACGACCAGCGCACGACCACAGACTGTAAACACGAGTCTGTTCTCCAGTATGTTCTTCTCCACTCTTTGGTTCATATTGTGATTCTGTTGAACTACACGTAGCTCTAACATCAAGTCAAAATATCTCATTATAGCTCTGCTGCTTCATCCACCACTTCTGCGTCATTCTTTGTCAACATGTCCTGCCCCCTGAGTCCCCCCCTCTCCCGTCCAACAGGGATTGTGTCCCGCTGTGAGTCGCATGAGTAGACAACCAGATCAGGAGGATTTCTGGTGCAGCCTTCCTAGCCGTTTCAGGAGTGCATGTGTGAAAACGGCTTCTGTTTGCGTGTGTGTTAAACAGTGTGTGTGCTCACCTGGCCAGTAGTACATGAACGCCTTCTTGCCTTGTTTCTGCAGAGTGACCCACAGCGGCTCCGACCCATCCCACCACAGAGGAAGTCGACTGTCGGCGTTGGTCCCGATCAGAAACTCTTTCTTAGAGACTTCGTCGTACATGTAGTTTCCTGTCATCTGATGCACGTCACAGTGACGACCTGAGGAGAATAAAAACACCAGAGTCACTTCTTCCAGCACCTGAACACAGACTGTAGTTTTTAGGATTTCACTGAAACATATGAAAAAAATTACAAAACTAATGTATGTGTGTGTGAGCGGCTTTCAAAGATTTACATCCTCGGTCAGATAAAGAGATCAGTGACTCACAGATTTATTACTTTGATTATTTAGAGTAAATTATTGCAGTATGTTACTCCCTCCACCAGGGGGCTCTCAATCAAACCAATAACGAAAGATGACGTTGAGGCTGGTGGGGAAAAATGGGAGTGATTCTCGCTGCTACTCCCTCCCCGCCTCTGATGAAAACAAACTCTGTGACCGGGCAAAACCGACCTGAGAAAGAGTTTACCGACGAGCGAATGTATCCGAGTACAATTTACATGACGTTTTTATCACAGCAGCACATACAGCAACAATACGGCAGCTTTCAGGAGCAGCTCAGAGCTGGTTCTGAAATCAAAGTAAACTCAGTGAATTCAGACCAAAGTTCAAGAGACTCAGCTTTAATCAGACAGAGAGGAGGGCCGAGTCACTGAACTGTGCGCGTGTGTGTGTGTGTGAGAGAGTGTGTCTGCGAGTGTGATTGTTTCAGCAGGAGAATGAGCTCCATGAAAACACACACATCAGCACATTATGAGACGAGCTGCTGTTGTTTTAGTTTTCAGCGAAAGAGGAAAATAATGCTGAGGACTGAGGCAGCAGGAAAAAGAGAAAACTGTTTTAATACCACAGCAACAAAAACTGAAGTCCTAGGCACCTGGTATTGGTCAATCTCTTGTCATTGGGCGAGAGGCAGGGTTACACCCTGGACTTGTCGCCAGTCAATCACAGGGCTGACATATAGAGACAAGACAACCAGCCACACTCGCATTCACACCTATGGGCCATGTAGAGTCACCACTTAACCTAACGAGCATGTCTTTGGACTGTGGGAGGAAGCCGGAGTACCCAGAGAGAACCCACACATGCACGGGGAGAACATGCAAACTCCACACAGAGAGGCTCCTGTCAGACGGGGATTCAAACCAGGAACCTCCTCGCTGAGAGGAAACACGCTAACCACTGCACCACCCTGCAGACACATTACCTCTAGCCCTGAAGTTAATTAAGGATTTAAAATGACCAATTAGAAACAAGTGCGTTTCAAGTTTCTGCATGCCTCCGTGCGTGCGTGCGTGCGTGCGTGCGTGTGTGCGTGCAGAAGGAGCTTTCAGTTGTTACTGAGCTGCTGCTTCTTATATTCATTTACAATCCCCGGATCACTACAGGACAGGTAGACATGTCACCTATGAATGCTTATGTCATGTAAACATGTTTTACCGTAAAACTTCAAATAAAAGCTCATCCCATTTTAAGGCCCGGTCCCTTTAACTAGCCTGGTGTAGCTGTCAATCAGACGCCCCGATGCATTTAGTGTTGATTAGTCTACAGATCAACAATAAGACGAAAAAGCAGCACAACATAAAAAGTTAAGATAAACTTCAACATGTGTCCAGGAAACACAGAATGAAGCTCTTATGTGTATCAGTGTGACAACGTGTCTTAACAGCACATAAAGATTCACCTTCATCGGATGACCCTGATGAAGTCCACAAGCCGAAACGCGTCGGTCTAATAAAGTTAAAGGTCACATATGCTCCTCCTCTTCAGTGTAAATAAGTCTCAGAGCTCCTCAAAACATGTCTGTGAAGTGTCTTGTTCTAAATCCACTCTGGTCCTGTATTTGATCAGGCCTATAAACCCCTCTATTTCAGCCCTGCTCAGAACAGGCTGTTTCTGTGTCTGTAGCTTTAAATGTAAATGAGCTGTGTCTGACCACGCCCCTCTCTGGAAGGGCTTGGGTGGCTCGGGCTTTCTCGCTCCATGCCCTATTGTTTACGGTGAGAAGGCAGACTCAGAGGGCAGAACAAACACCTAGCGGTGGGAGTGTCACCCACCTGGGGGAGGGGTTACTGCCCTTTGTGATGTCATGAAGGGAAAATCTCCAAACGGCCTGTTGAGCACACATTTTCTGAAAAGTGGAGCAGACAAAAGACGGAGAGGGTGGACTTTTCTCATCATTGGGGGGTTTGTAGACGGACTAGAGACACATAATTTAGAACAACATGGTGAAGTGTGATAAATATATAAAAAAACATCATAAAATATCAACTATGTTGTAAAAATGTTGTTTTTTAAGTTGTTGAACAGTTCTCTTATAATTCTCTCTAACCCAGTCTGATCAGCACTTTGCTGCGATCACGATGATTCCGATATGTTGGATAAAAGCTTTGAGTTTAAACACAAACTGGAGGTTTGATCCCGATTAAATGATCTGCTGGATCTGATAACATCATCCTTATTTTCTTTTCAACATCCTGGTTTCAAGATTGAATCCTATCCAGACCCTTTAACGGTGTTGGATTATTCTGGAATAGCCGGGCCCTGGTTACCGAGGTTACTGAGGTGAATGTTAATGCGTGAGGTAGGCTGACTTCCAGCTGAACTCCCAGCATCCTTTGCTGCACGCTGACTCAGAGATCTGTTGATGTTGTTCCTCATGAGTTCACAGAACGAGAGGGAACAAAGACCCAGCTGTAACAACACACACACGCACACGCACACACACACACACACACACACACACACACACACACACGCACACACACACACACACACACACACACACACACACACGCACACACACACACACACACACACACACACACTAAAGAGAGAACAGGGAAAGGAGCGCAGGTTGAATCTAAAACCCGGACCGACCTCATGGAGGACTATAGCCTGCCTACATGGGGCGCGACCTAACTGCTAGTCCATCTGCACCTCTTCCCCTGAAGTCAATAACAGAGGACCAAAACTTGCTCCCCAGACTCTGATAATGTAAACAGAGTGAGAAGTGAATTAATGTGAAGTTATTTTTCTGATAGGGTTATTTGAGCTGGGACATGGAGAGCGTCTGCTTGTGTTTCGCGCTGCAGTAGCCTCTTTAGAAGGCAGCACATCTCGACAGAACCTGTCGACCACCTGCAGAGCCCGTGTCTGTTCCTATCTGGAGGGAGCTTCACTTAGTAGTGGTAGCTTTAGCTTGCTTCCTGTGCTGGGGGGGGGAGGTGGGGAGAGAGGGGTAGTGTTTACAGCTCAAACTAACCGTGAGCTTTGAACCTATTCTACAGTTCATTTATCAGACACTTTTATCCAAAGGGACGAACATGAGAGAGAAAGAACAACACCCGCAAGGATCTAGAGAGGAGGAAACAACGTCAGGAAGTGCAAACACTTTACAGCTCTAAGTCTGATTGGACACACAGGTGCTGACAGGAAGTGACCAGAGGCAGAGCACAGGTGCTGACAGGAAGTGACCAGAGGCAGAGCACAGGTGCTGACAGGAAGTGACCAGAGGCAGAGCACAGGTGCTGACAGGAAGTGACCAGAGGCAGAGCTCAACATGGACAGCTGTTCTTGAGAGTTCTAATCGGCATCAAAACCATCCTCATCATCATCATCAGATGTTCATAAAGAGCTGGGTCTTTAGCGTTTTCTTAAAGGTGCTAAGGGACTCTGCAGATCGAATGGAGTTTGGTATTTCGTTCCACCACCGGGGGGCGACAGAGGAGAAGAGTCTAGTTAGAGACTTAGGATCCTGTTGTGAAGGTTGGATCAGATGCCTTTCATTGGCAGAGCGTAGTGGGCGGGAGTAAGTAAGTAAGTAAGACTTTATTTATATAGCACTTTTAAAACACTCAGTTACAAAGTGCTTCACAGATAAAAGCAATCAAACAATTCATACAGTGAGGCAAATTTACATAAATAAATCACAAAGTCGAACAAGACAAAGTTAGGAACCGGAAAACATACGCAAAAACACAAACACACAAAAAAAGTAGCCACAAGAAAAGTAGGGAGGGAGTGTAGACCTGAGAGAGTTTAGGTAAGGAGACGTTTGTAAGCTAGCAGCAGAGTTTCAAGTTAAGAGGCCAGCGTGGGGGGTGTGAGCGTTCTTGATAACCCCGAGAAAAAACGCTACAGCCGTTGCACTTCACTGTAATCCAGCAAATATTTAGACATTCTTTCTGATGACAAAAAGTCAATAAATGATTAAAAATTAGACAAATAATGAAACAGAAGTTGAAGAATGCAGAGAGGAATAACTGGAACTCTGTAAAAGATAGAGTCCGGTTATAGACCTGAACTTTGACGGTGTCGTTACAGTCACAACTCTGGTCAAACTGCAGATTTAATGACAGCAGCTTTATTATTTTATAGAGCCTGTCACACACTGAAGCGTGTGACTGAGAGCTCATAAACAATGAAGGTTGTCAGAATGTTCTTTCATACTTTGTGTACACAATGTTTTAAAGAGATATTACTTCTGTGTTGATTTTTTCAAATTGATTGTGTCAAATAGTACCGACACTTAAAAACAAACTACAGATCTTCAGTCCTATTGTGAATCAAAAGCTGCGAGAGAGAGAGAGAGAGAGAGAGAGAGAGAGAGAGAGAGAGAGAGAGAGAGAGAGAGAGAGAGAGAGAGAGAGAGAGAGAGAGAGAGCGAGAGAGAGAGAGAGAGAGCAGCGTATACAATACGATACACTTTATCGTCACCTTGGGGAAATGTGTGTTGGACTCATTGGACTGTGTCGCCCACACAACCACCGCCATCCTTATTCATGCACGGCCTGCTCCGACCTCCACGTCGTCAGTAATAAATGGTAAATAGACTTGTATATTTCTTTTCTAGTCTTCTGACGACTCAAAGCTCTTTTACACCACAGGTCACATCTACACATTCACACGCCGCCGACGAAGCAGTGGGAGACACTTGGGGTTAAGTGAGGGGGACACATCGGACATGTTGATGTAGGAGCTGGGGATCAAACCCACGACCTTCCGGTTGAGATACGACCGACTCTACCAACTGAGCCAAATAAGAATATAAAAGAAATGGTGTCAGACTCCCCCACGGCTGACATTTTCTCTCACAAACCACACCCGACGCCCCATCGTACTGTGTCGTCCCCACAACCACCGCCGTCCTCATTCATGCACGGCCTGGTCCAACCTCCACCTCAACAGGAAGGAAGTGTGGACAACAGGAACGCGAGGAATACTAAGGAGAAATCCTGCATTCATCTTATCCCAATGCTCTTTGGTAAAGCGTCTCTATATCACTTGTTATGAATTGGCGCTTTACAAATAATGATTGATTGATTGAAAGTGCTGCCAAACATTTAGCTGCTTCCACGAGAATCACTAAATGAAACAACAGAAAAACACATCCAAACTGGAAGGCAGATACCAATGCAATGCAAAACAACACAACATATATTGCACAAGATCTGCAAAAGCACAGCACGAGAGATAAAATCACAAAGGTAAGAAACTGCACAACCCCCTACAGCCTTGTTTCTCCGTTCAAATGTCCTTTTGGAGTTGAAGTTTTTGTCTCTTACAGACAGAGAGCAGAGGAAGTTTAATTTACACATCAGGAAGTTTTTGATACAGAAACTTAACAAATGTTTTCATACAGTTTGGACACCGCGTTCAGGAGTTTGTCTGCAATTTTGGGGAAATAAAAACAAAACAATGAACCAATATTTGGTGTTTGTCACAAATGACTTGCTTCTAGCTGCGGACTCTGGTAAATGTTCTGTTCTCCTATTGTTAGATCTAACTGCAGCTTTCGACACAATTGACCATTCTCATCCAGAGAATAAACAAATGGGTTGGGGTCTCTGGTACTGCTTTAAACTGGTTTTCGTCCTACTTATCCAACAGATCTTTCAGTGTTTCCATTGGTAACTTTTCGTCTTCCTCTGCCCCCATCCCCTGTGGCGTTCCCCAAGGTTCCATACTCGGTCCAGTCCTCTTCTTCATTTACTTACTCCCACTAGGCCACATATTTCTAAAATACAATGTATCTTACCACTGTTACGCTGATGATACACAGATCTATCTCCCCCTCGAGCCAAACGACCACAACAAACTCACAAACCTCACAAATTGTCTTCAAGACGTAAAATCTTGGATGGCTACAAACTTCCTCCAGCTCAACAATGATAAAACAGAAGTTATTTTGGTTGGTCCACAGCACTTGACAGACTCAATTTCACCTCATCTCGGCCAACTGTCCCAGTCCGTTAAATCTCAGATAAAAAATCTTGGCATCATATTTGACTCAGCACTGAAATTCGACAAACAAATAAATCAGGTTGTAAAATTAAGCTTCATGCAGCTCAGATCCATCTCCAAATTAAGACCAATCCTCTGTTTTTCTGACCTGGAGAAAGTTATTCATGCATTTATATCCACCCGCATCGACTACTGTAATTCACTTTATTTTGGTTTATCTGACTCATGTCTATCCCGACTTCAGCTCATACAAAATTCAGCAGCCAGAGTCCTCACACGGTCAAAAAGAAGAGACCACAATACTCCAGTTCTTGCCTCCTTACACTGGCTACGAGCTAAGAATTGTTTTTAAAATACTTCTGTGTTTAAAGCATTAAATGGACATTCCCCCGCTTACCTCTCAGAACTCCTGTCTCCATATCAGCCGGTAAGAGATCTTAGGTCATCTACACAAAACCTTCTGTCTATACCTACATCAAGGACAAAGTGCAATGGCGATCGTGCTTTCTCCATTGCAGGACCAAAACTATGGAACTCTCTACCTCCAATCATCCGTCTCTCACCCACTATTGGTGTTTTCAAAACATACTTATACTCAATTGTCTTTCATTTTCAATAACCCATCAAGCAAACAAAAATCCATCGCTCTGTTAGTCTTGTGTTACACTGGACTTAAATTGTTTCTTGTTATGTTGTTGTTGTCTATTTCTTTTGTAATGCTTTGCTTTATGTTTTTATCTGCGCTGTTCAGCACTTTGGATCAACTGTGTTGTGTGTAAAGTGCTATAGAAATAAAGTTGAGTTGAGTTTGGGACTTCTATTTTTGTTGCTGTGTAGTAGTGATGTAGCCAAGATTACACTAACCGAGACCAAGACATACCGGATACCAGAGTACTCAGAGACGGAGCCAAGACCAAGACATTTAGGGATCAAGACCAAGACCATAAATATCAGTGAACCATCTTCATCAAGTATGCAGGGGGTGTAACCGGGGGATAAACATCAAACTACAGATGAATTGAAGTGATTTGTTCTTTTAGTAAGAGGCATTTTCCTTCTAATCACAGTGATGATGTGGACAGATAGACGATCAGTGGAGGTCTTGACTGTTCTTGATTTAAATTCGGGAGTGATGTTGTTTGACTTTAACTAAAAGTGTTTCTCACAGCGTGTCCTAACAGCATGCGGTGCCAGCGAGCGTCAGAATCTTTATTGCATCGTTTGTTATTTTATCGTCTGCATGGTGATAAGCGCTCTAACGCCTCATTCACACATACTCCGTGCGCTGCGGTCCGTCTGCGCCATTGTTTTGTTCCGTCAGACGGCGCGCGCCCATTCACACTGGATCCATTTCTGGAACGTGAGCGCAGCGAAGCACACTCATGATCAGCTGTACACACATCACGGGAGAACTATAAGATCACGAGGGAATAAAGAGAAAAACGTGCAGACAACATGTCTCTTTGTCTGTCTGAGGATGATTTGTTGTTCGTTTGGTGCCTGTTTTGACGTCATGTTGATGAAGTGATGAAAAATATGATCACAAGTTCGTATATTGTGTTTTATTTTGAAATTGACCGGATGCTCTGTGCGTTTCCTGCAACAGGTACAAACCAGTTATCTGACCTCTGGATTCAGCCAAGTCATGAGATCACACACACGTGCACACAAACACCCACTACATCCTGTTCTGAAACCCAGTAATGTTCTTAATATAGCAAACATGCTGTAACTGCTCAGGGATTGGATTACCCATACATGGATGATTGGGATGGTATAAAAGAACTGCTCTAAGAGAAATAAACCGTCTGATTGTTTAAGAGCTTTTACTGTCACGCACACACACACACACACACACACACACACACACACACACACACACACACACACACACACACACACACACACACACACACACACACACACACACACACACACACACACACACACACACACACACACACACACACACACACACACACACACACACACACACACACACACACACACACACACACACACACACACACACACACACACACACACACACACACACACACACACACACACACACACACACACACACACACACACACACACACACACACACACACACACACACACACACACACACACACACACACACACACACACACACACACACACACACACACACACACACACACACACACACACACACACACACACACACACACACACACACACACACACACACACACACTTTGCCCTCCCTTCCAGCTGATCATTTATATGTGGGCAGTCAAAGAATCATCAGCGTGACAGTGCAGCTCCGTCAGCATGGGAGAGCAGCTCCATCAACATGAGTGCTGCTCCATCAGCACCAGAGTGCAGCTCCGTCAACACCAGAGTGCAGCTCCGTCAGAGTGCAGCTCCGTCAGAGTAAGAGTGCAGCTCTGTCAGTGTGAGAGTGCAGCTCCGTCAGAGTAAGAGTGCAGCTCCGTCAACACCAGAGTGCAGCTCCGTCAGAGTGAGAGTGCAGCTCCGTCAGCATTAGAAGTGCAGCTCCGTCAGCATGAGAATGCAGCTCCGTCAGCTTGAGAGTGCAGCTCCGTCAGCGTGAGAGTAAGAGTTCAGCTCCGTCAGCATTAGCTGCAGCTCTGTCAGCGTGAGAGTGCAGCTCCGTCAGCGTCAGAGTGAGAGTGCAGCTCCATCAGTGTGAGAGTGCAGCTCCGTCAGCATGAGAGTGCAGCTCCGTAAGCGTGAGAGTGCAGCTCCGTCAGCTCGAGAGTGCAGCTCCGTCAGCGTGAGAGTGCAGCTCCGTCAGCCTGAGAGTAAGAGTTCAGCTCTGTCAGCATTAGCTGCAGCTCTGTCAGCGTGAGAGTGCAGCTCCGTCAGCATGAGAGTGCAGCTCCGTAAGCGTGAGAGTGCAGCTATGTCAGCATGAGAGTGCAGCTCCGTAAGCGTGAGAGTGCAGCTATGTCAGCATGAGTGCAGCTCCGTCAGCATGAGAGTGCAGCTCCGTAAGCGTGAGAGTGCAGCTATGTCAGCATGAGAGTGCAGCTATGTCAGCATGAGAGTGCAGCTCCGTCAGCATGAGAGTGCAGCTCCGTAAGCGTGAGAGTGCAGCTATGTCAGCATGAGAGTGCAGCTATGTCAGCATGAGAGTGCAGCTCCGTAAGCGTGAGAGTGCAGCTATGTCAGCGTCAGAGTGCAGCTTCGTGCAGAGTAAAGGTGCAGAGAGCTTCTCTCCACATTCACACACTAAACAAGAGCAAACTGCATCAAACACCAACACTTTTTGAATATTATCAGAGATATAGGCTTTGTGGATTAGACTCAGACGGAGCAGATAGAGGAAGAACATGAAGAACAATTCATGAAACTATCAGCAGTAGGGATGTAAAGATTAATCGTGAGGCAGTTAAAAATCGATTCAAAGCTGTCAAGGTTCACATCGATTCTCTGAAAAATTAATCGCAGTAACAGGGTCCGAAATCAACACCCGCCAAGCGCCAAATGCGGGTAGATTTTCCGTTTGTTGAGTACATTTCAGAGGGTTATCTGCCACAGGGCAGGTAAATGTTTTACCAAAAAGTCATAAAAACTATGCTATGAGTATTAAGCACGTTTTATGTAGCTGCAACCGGCTTTCCCTGCTCCTCTCTCTGCTGTCATGACTGTGAGCATCGCGGAGCATGCTGAGAAACACCAATTTCAGCGCAAACGCACACACATACACACACACGCACACACGCACGCCCCTTTTAACTTAAAGTGCATCAGCACGTAGCCTACTGTTGATCCGTGATCCGTACGGACCGAGTCGGGAACATGTGATCCGGTCAAACGGCCGGTTCGACTTTTCTCCGTTCACTCGTATGCAGCTAACATAACGATAGCAACGTCATCTCACAGTCGCTGTAGTCTCAGTCTGTGAACGTCTCCACTCAGACTCTGTGAACGTCTCCACTCAGACTCTGTGAAACAGCGCTGCGTTATAAACACTGCAGATATAGTGCGCGCTAAATGCACGCGCAGCAGGAGCAGTCAGAGATACACACACGTCTAATAATGAGCAGGCTGATTAAATTAATTGTCTAATATTGTCAAAGCTAAATCAAGAGGAAACTTGTTTTGTGGAATAATAATGTATTATTCTCTGATGGATTTTAGTTGTTAGTCTGTAATGTTGTAATGCAGGGGGGGGTTCAGAGGGGAGCAGGGGGGGTCTGGGTATACCTATTTAAAAAATAAAGGCCAGCAAATATATTTTTTTAATTTCTCAATTTCCTGATCATGTGTATGTGACACAAAAACACAATTTGTTATTTCTGCCGTTAAAAAATGTTTGACCAGTGAATTCTTTCATTCAAAAAGTCAAAAAGTTAATTTGGGACCCTGCATGTGGTGAGTGTCAGCAGCTGTAGAGCAGAGGCGGTTGGTTGTAACAAGCAGGCGTTACCATGGCAGCTGTGAAGCCAAACTATACTAACAAGCAGATGTGTAGCCGCGCTCGCCCAAACTTGTGTAAGAGCCAAAGAGATTACGAGGTGCATTAGTGCTTTCATGAAAAATTAAAGGAATCTTTGTTAGTCATAATTTTTCTTCAGTCTCATTTTGTCAAATAAATCGTGAAAGAATCGTATCGTGAACCCAGTATCGTGAATCGTATCGTGAGTTGAGTGAATCGTTACATCCCTAATCAGCAGCCATAATTCATTCTTTGTGAATTATCCTGTGTCTGCTTCACAGCAACAAATAAAGAAGTCACTATCAAGCAGCATTCAGAGATATTAAACTCACAGTAAACTGTACTCTAACCTTTGGCTTTTGGACAATCCCCTCCTCTGATTTCTGAATTTGAATAAAGCCGTTTTCACATATGCATTCTGTACATTTTAGGAGGACTGCCCCTGAAATCCTCCTGATGTGGTTGTTCACATACTGTATGCACCTCACAGCTGGAGACTATCCCTATTGGACGGGGGGGGGGGATTCTCCTGACGCAAAACATGACACAAAAAGAACAACGCTGAAGTATCGGATGAAGCAACAGAGTCTCTTTTACGAGGCTATAATGAGAATATTTGTCTTTATATCAATGCTAGTGTAGTTCAACAGAATCACAATCTGAACTAAAGAGTGGAGAAGAACATACTGGAGAACAGGAAACAGAATGCAGCAGGTTCATTAGAGCACGGAGAACGTAGCGGTGGCGTGCAGACAGTCTATGGTCGTGCAGCGATCACAGGGAATAACACCCTCCCACTCGCTCGAGGTGAATTCTCCCGATTATATTCTGCTGCGTTCTCATACCAGCTCACTCTGACTTTCTGCAGAATAAATACAAGGAGGCTGGAGGAGAATCATTTGTCTGTGTGCGTTCACACATGCAGCTCCTGAAGTTTTTCAGGAGTTTTGTACAAAGTGTGAAAAAAGCTTCAGTCTATTTGTGCTGCCTTTAGAGGCGCTGATTCTCAACAGGTAAGGCAGGCAACAGCTTAAAAGCCCCTAGCTAGTAGGGGGCCCCCAAGGGCTGACAGACCTCATTGTCGCTGCTTTGCTAAGCGTTGCGAGCAAAATTGTTGTGAAAACCACAGTTTGTCAATGAAAGTCCCCTAAGGAAAATGAAGGTTTTTAATGTTCTTTATATTTGAATTTAATACAGATGTAAAAGATAAAAACATATTGTCGGATTATTTTAAATATAATGGTGATGAATGCTCGTTGGAGGGATGCCACCGGCTGTCTTTGTATGTTCTGAAACACATTTTGAAGTTTTTAGGGATTTAGAAAGGTTATATAAAAAATAAAATCTTTTACTATTATAAAGCTTATCATTTATATTAAATATGGGTCTAACAGGTGAAACCTGAGACACCTGTGGGATGATGGAGGACATTCACTGACACACCCTTGCACTGGTTTGCATCCTACCTTGTTGGTAGCACTCAGTTCATTCAGCTAAAAACCTTCAAACTCCAGCCATTTCCGGTCACTACCGGTGTTCCTCAGGGCTCCGTCCTGGGCCCCCTTCTGTTCATCATCTATCTGCTTCCTCTTGGCCATATCTTCCGTACATTTAACATCCGTCTCTATTGCTATGCAGATGACACCCAGCTCTACCTGTCCACCAAACCCACCTCCTCCCTCCCGCACACTTCCCTGTCTACTTCCCCTTGCCTACAAGAAATCAAATCCTGGTTCACCTGCAACCAGTGTTGGGCTCGTTACTGAAAAAAAAGGAATATATTAGTCATATAAGGACGTATGTGATGATGGGATATAAGGACGTATGGGATGATGGGATATAAGGACGTATGGGATGATGGGATATAAGGACGTATGTGATGATGGGATATAAGGATGTATGGGATGATGGGATATAAGGACGTATATTAAAAGTAATATCATTACTTTACTTATTACTCCCTGCCAACAGTAATATGTTACACTACTCGTTATATTACTTTTCGTAAAAAGCCACAAGTTTCATGAGTCCACGATTAAAATCCAGTCTTGGTTGTTTTACTAACTAAAACTAAAAAGAAGCCAAATTCCGCAGGAAAACCGCATACCTGGCAACCATGAAGCTAGCTACCTTCCGGCTTGGCTGACGTGCTCGACGAAATTAATGTGGGGATTGTTCCATTTTTAATGAGAAGTGGGGTAACAACAACAACAGTAAGGTTGTAACAACTTATTTTTTGCGTGGGTAACTGTAATATTATTACTGGAATGTTAGTTCCATGTTAGTACTACTTGGTAATTCGCTTAACTACTCGAAACTAGTAAAAGTAATATTATTACTGTAACATGTTACCAGTAATTCGTTACTGCCCAACACTACCTTCAACTTCCTTAAATTAAACAGTCAACCTAACAACAGGCTGAGAGCTGGAGCTGGAGCTGAGGCGGGTTTTAAGCCTCCTGACAAACTGTTATCAAGCGCTCATCTGTCATCAGATCAGCTACACGCCTTATTGTGAATAACTCTTATCCTTCAGAAAATCAAAACTGATGAGTCATCAAAACATTCACCCCCCGTACAGTGTGTGCCGATCGAGACATGAGCTAATCAGACCTGTTTGGTTTTTTGAACCAGGCTGTAAACATGTTAATGTCTGCTGTAAAAACAGGCTTTTTGAATGGGTGTGTTTGTGACTTCCTGTGCTTCTGCGGCCAGCCTCTAGTGGACACTCCAGGAACTGCACTTCAGCAGTGGCTTAATTTTTCAACACCAGAGGTTGCTGCTTGGTAAACTGAAGGAAAATAAACATACAGTTTACGCTTCATATCAAACAGATCAGATTGTACTGATGAAATTCTGCAGGTGAGACAGTTCGTATCTCTGGGATGAATGAGTTCAGAGTCACACCTGCAATAACTGCTCATCATCAATAAAGACATAAACCTGAGGTCTTTATGAGATCGTACAGGTAAATTCACCTCATCAAAAAGGCCATCAAATCAAACCCAGTACAAAGAGTAAGGGCCTGTTGACATAAAGGGAAATATGTATGATCTCAATTGTGGGAAGGTTGTTCTGTGCTGTGTTGGTGACAGGTGACAGCAGCCAATGACGGGCGCTCATGTTCATAGTTGAAGTGCGCATGTGTGTCAAGTCAAAGTGTCAATAAAGTTTTGTCATTCCTCCGGAGAGGACATGAGATCCAGTTCACGTAGAACCGATGCCTCACAGTGTGTTTATTCCTCCGTATATATTTCGGTCTAGTTTTGGATATGCACGCCAGGATCGTTGTGCAAACTGACTCTACTAACAGGTCACGGGCCCAGAGTTACCCAGAGAAAGTTATCCAGCGATTCATCACCGAGAGAAACGTCGCGACGAACAGCGTGTCCGGTGAGCTTGAGCATGCTATGCTAGCACCATGAGTAGACCGTGGAGTAGACGACGCGCAGAGTCCAGTGGCCGTTGGTCACGGCTAGTTTTCGACGGAGATGAAAAGAATTATGAACTGTGGGAGATTCAATTCTTGGGCCATCTTCGGCTGCAAGGATTAAAAGACACTATCTTAAACGAACCGACCGACAGGGAGCTGATCGATTACGTAGAGACAAATGCTGAAGCATATGCAGAGTTGATACAATTTTTGGATGATAAAAGTTTGTCATTGATAATGCGAGAAGCTGCGGACGATGGGCGGAAAGCACTTAAGATACTGAGAGACTATTATGCCGGTAAAGGAAAACCGCGTAATCAGCCTGTACACTGAGCTGACTTCACTCCAAAAGTCAAGCAGTGAAAGTGTGACCGAGTACGTCATACGGGCAGAGACGGCCATTACAGCACTGAGGAATGCAGAGGAAACACTCAGTGACGGACTGTTAGTGGCGATGATTTTGAAAGGGCTACCAGAATCATTTAAGCCGTTTGCCATTCATATCACACAAAGTGAGAAGACAGTTACATTTGCTGAATTCAAAACTAAACTACGGAGCTACGAGGACACTGAGAAGATGAGCGCAACAGCATCTGAAGACAACGTCATGAAGGCGCGAATAGAGCCAAAGGTGAGACCGGCTTCAACAAGTTCAAGTGACCGGGTAACAGACAATGCAGACATAGTGTGTTTCAGGTGTGGTCAAAAAGGGCACATAGCAAGAACGTGTCAGCGCAAACAGTGGTGTAGTCATTGCAAAAGCCCCACACATCGGGATGCAACGTGCAGACGGAAACAGCAGCGGGACATCGCGCGGAAGGTTTCGGAGGAGGAAAACGACACGGAATATGCCTTCCGGATCAAAGATGGAGACACAGGGATCAAACAAGGGCGTGGTGTCAAGATGAAAGGTCTGATGGTTGATACAGGTGCAACTTCGCATATCATCACAGATATAACAAAGTTCAAAACGTTTGAAGATGGTTTCCAGGCCGAGAAGCACTGTGTGGAGTTGGCCGATGGCACAAAGTGTGAAGGAGTAGCAGAGCGCCGAGGAGATGCCGAGGTTTGCTTAATCGACACCAGAGGGCAACAACACATCTCAACACTGAGAAGGGCGCTGTATGTCCCTTCGTATCCGCAGGACATATTTTCTGTTAAAACAGCTACTTCTAATGGAGCAACAGTAATCTTCAAGCAGGGGAAAGACATCCTACAACACAGAGATGGTACAAAGTTCCACATTCATGAGTATAACAGACTTTACTACCTACAGACAGTAAATGTTGAATGTGATGAAAAATGTAAAGGGTGTTATGATGCACAGACATGGCACGAGATCCTAGGTCACTGTAATTATGATGATATTAAGAAATTACAGAATGTTGTTGATGGTATGACAATCAAAGAAAAAATAGACAAACCTGCAGCACAATGTGAAGTGTGCACTCAAGGAAAGTTTGTTCAAACTAGAAACAGGGAACCAGACGTGAGAGCCAAAGAAGCTCTAGAGTTGGTACACACGGATTTAGCAGGACCTATAGAGCCAGAGTCTAGAGAAGGATATAGGTTTGCTTTATCATTCACTGATGATCATTCCAGTGCAGTGTTTGTGTACTTTTTGAAGAACAAGAGTGACACAGTCCAAGCAACAGAAAAGTTCTTTGCTGATACAGCCCCATACGGGAAGATTAAATGTATCAGGTCTGATAATGGGACAGAATTTATGGGAAAAAGTTATCAGGCACTACTCAGCAAAAACAGGATCAGACATGAGACTTCTGCACCATACTCACCTCACCAAAACGGTACTGCAGAGCGAAACTGGCGCACCTTATTTGACATGGCTAGGTGTATGCTAATCGAGAGTGACTTGCCAAAAGAGTTATGGACCTACGCATTGCAGACAGCAGCGATAGTGAGGAACAGATGCTTTAACAATCGCACAAAACAGACACCTTACTTAGTGCTGACAGGAAGGCGACCTAACCTGTCCAGAATGCAGAAGTTTGGGTCAGTGTGTTATGCTTATAAGCAGGATAAGAGAAAACTAGATTCAAGGTGTGAAAAGGGAATCTTCATTGGGTACGATAAGAACAGCCCAGCATACTTGGTCTATTATCCAGAAAGTGGAAAAGTGCTGAAGCACAGACTGGTTAAGTTTGTGACCAAAACAGTAGTCGAACAACAGACACAGACTGACATATCAAATGAAGATGACTTTGAGATGCAGCGTAGAGCTAGCAAACCCAGGCATAATACTGATGTGAGTCCAGTACATATTGAGGACCAGGTTCCAGTAACTTTGCCAGAAGAGAGTCAAACACAGGACGGGGAGACTAATCAAGAGCCTGCACGCTACCCTTCTAGAGTCAGGAAAAAGCCAAGTTATTTAAGTGACTATGTAGCTGATGAGGAAATCAATGATCAGTTACATACTAACATTGATTATTGTTACAGATTGATGTGTAATGTTCCCCAAACATTCAGGGAAGCTGTAACTTCATCTAAATCAGAGGACTGGATTAAAGCGATGGATGAGGAAATCGAGTCGCTAAAAGAAAACAACACATTTACTCTAACCAACTTGCCCGAGGGTAAGAAAGCAGTGGGGGGTAGATGGGTGTATGCTCTCAAAAACAATATTGATGGGTCTGACAAATACAAGGCACGTTATGTAGCCAAAGGATATAGTCAAAAGATGGGAGTAGACTATGAGGAGACTTTTTCTCCAACTGCCAACCTAACCAGTATAAGAGTCTTAATGCAGAAAGCAGCACAGGAAAACTTGATATTACATCAAATGGATGTCAAAACTGCTTACTTGCATGCACCAATAGACTATGAGATATACATGGAACAACCAGAGGGTTATGAGGTGAAATCTAGCACAAATGACAAGTTGATGTGTAAGCTAGAAAAATCTCTGTATGGACTTAAACAGTCAGGCAGAAATTGGAACAAGACACTACATGAGTATTTGAGTGAAAACTGTTTTGTCCAAAATCCTGCTGATCATTGTGTTTACACAAAAGAAACTGAAAATGATAAGGTAATCATTTTAATATGGGTGGATGATTTAATCATTGCGGCAAGTGATGAAAATGTTCTTAAAGACGTGAAGGACATGTTCACAGCCAGATTTAAGATGAAGGATTTGGGTAAACTGAAACATTTTCTTGGTATTGATTTTGAACAAAGTGACAAATGTGTGAAAATGACCCAGAAGAAATATGTGAAAAAGATACTTGAAAGGTTTGACATGCAAGACTGTAAACCTAGAGAGACACCTTGTGAACAAAAACTCAGCTACACTGAAGATGCAGAAATGATGAGTGATGTCAAGAAATACAGAGAGGCCGTAGGGAGCCTTATTTATCTGACTACATGTACAAGACCAGATTTGAGTTTTGTAGTAAGTAAACTGTCTCAACATTTTACAGAACCAACAGAAGAACAATGGACTACTGTAAAACATGTATTAAGATACTTGAAAAGCACAAGTGAGAAAGAGCTGTGTTACAGACAATGTGAAAATGAGAAACTTGGACTACAAGCCTTCAGTGATGCAGACTGGGCAGCTGATGTTCGAGATAGACGCAGTACAACAGGTTACTGTGTGAGTCTAAACGAAAATGGTCCTATGATTTCATGGAAAACTAAAAAGCAACCTACTGTTGCGTTATCCACTTGTGAGGCAGAGTATATGGCGTTAGCTGCAACTACACAAGAATGTTTGTATCTGATACAACTATTACAGGGACTTGATGAACATCAGTATGTACTTCCTAAGGTTTATGAGGATAACCAAGGAACAATAGCATTGGCTAAGACTCCTGTAAACAGACAGAGATGTAAGCATGTTGACATAAAGTATCATTTTATCAGGTCAACTGTTAATGATGGAAAAATAAGTTTGAACTATTGCCCAACAGAACAGATGGTGGCAGATGTAATGACCAAACCAGCTACAAAGTTTAAGCTGAGAAAGTTTGACAAGATTTTGTTTGGAGATTAACCATGTGAAAACACATGATGTAAGGTGGAAAACCTTATGTTTATTTTTGTTGTTTATTATAGCAATGTGAGATCAAGTGGGGGTGTTGTTGACATAAAGGGAAATATGTATGATCTCAATTGTGGGAAGGTTGTTCTGTGCTGTGTTGGTGACAGGTGACAGCAGCCAATGACGGGCGCTCATGTTCATAGTTGAAGTGCGCATGTGTGTCAAGTCAAAGTGTGTCAATAAAGTTTTGTCATTCCTCCGGAGAGGACATGAGATCCAGTTCACGTAGAACCGATGCCTCACAGTGTGTTTATTCCTCCGTATATATTTCGGTCATGCACGCCAGGATCGTTGTGCAAACTGACTCTGCTAACAGGGCCTGTGTCTACCCAGCGTGTTCTTTTGAACGCCAGCGTCTTTTTTGTTTTCAACAAGGATAGCGTTTGCAGCAGCAGGCGACCGCCCGGAGAAAAAGCACAGCTCCCAGCGTCTTTTATGTGCAGCTGCATCAAGTTGAAAATCTTTCAACTTTTCAGAAAGGTGCTGTTAACGTCAACGGCGCTCTTTTCACGATTAACAATATTTCCCCTACATTTGTCTCCCACAGATCGTGCCCTGTCCCCACATTCTCTTTGCTCCGATCTCAAATCAAAACAAAGTCAGTAAAAAGCACAGTCACACAGCTGTCATAGAGACAGCAGGGACGTACAGCACTTTCATTCTCAGCGCACAAACGCTTCATCCAAGCGCTCCCGAGAGCACAGCCAGCACTTTACTGCCGGAAAACAACTCTCAGTGGCCACTGGTCTGGAACTCATTTAAAAAAATAACTTTCTCTCTTTGTAAACTTCCCTCTGTACTTTTAGTGTTCATGTCACGATTCACCGTCTCTGAGGTTTCATCTTTGTTTAACACGGGGTCGGATTAAATAATCATTCTGTACAACATATTCAGACTTTATTCATCTCGTTTGAACGTCTTCTTATCAGACAGATTCTTTATTTCCACTGCTGATCAGGAAACCTAAATATTAATCTGATTCAATTCTAGAATGAAGTGAGTATAGTTGATGTTTTGATTGATTGATTGATTGATTGATTGATTGATTGATTGATTGATTGATTGATTGATTGATTGATTGATTGATTGATTGATTGATTACCTGTCATCAGAGTGTAGTAGTTGGGGTAGGATAAACTGGGGAAGTCCGGCGTCATGTAGTCCACCTTCACACCGTTGGTCACGAGCTCTCTGAATCCCGGCAGCGCGTGTAGGTCGTCCATGTAGTCATACCTGAATCCATCGATCAGGAACACGAGCAGCGGTTTGCTCGCGAGGTTCTGCTGTCCCTCACCCAGCAGTAGGAGGAGGAGGAGCGCGACGAGCTGCAGGGAGCACGCGGAGCTCTGACTGCGGGACATTGCGGGCTATGCTCGTGCTCCGAGAGAAGACACGAGAGAAATGAGCAGACAGCTGAGCGAGCGCGGTGTCCTCCACAGTGGGGAGGGGTCACATGTGCGGGGGTGGGGGGCGACACGACACGCAGATACGACACCCACGAGTGTGTGCAGGGAGCAACCCTTCAAAATAAAACCACGAACACTCACTTATTATAAAAGGAAGGAATCAAATAGGTTACTGAATTATTGCTCTTCTAATCATTATTAGTGTTTGTAATAATGTCATTGAAGGTCACAGAGTCTTTGCTGTGTTGACCTGTAAGTATTTAAACTGGACTAAATTAATACAAAATGTTTTATTTAAACGTGTGTGATAAGAGATTGTTGTGCGTAGAGGCGTTATAATTAGTCTGCTCAATAAATAATATCGTATTATTTCCCAAGGTGATAGTATATCCACGCTGTTGCAATGTTCCAACACTGTTGGATTAAATGTGAGCCTCTGAGTTTGACCATGTGTCTGATATATTTACGAGGTGGACATACCTGGAGTGAAAACTCAGACAGGAAAGATGTGAAAAATGTGTCTTTAAGATCAGGGCTTTTTCCTTTATTTTGATAGGACAGTGGATAGAGCAGGAAAGACAGTGGGGCATGACGTGCGGAGCCGACAGGCCATCAGCGCCCCAGCTAAGATCAGGGACTTCTGTTGTTGTAGGTTTCTGCTCCTGAAGCAAAATTATAATACAACAGCTCCACCTAGTGGCTAAACTCACCAATGACAATGATAACAGCTGTTGCATGAGCTGTTCAGACTTTATTGTGCAGAGGATTTTATTGTATTGAGAATGAGTTATTTTCCATATTTAGGGGCGTGGTTGGGTTGGACAGGTGTGCGTGTTGTAGCTGTTTGGCAGGTTTCAGAGTTCACCTCAGCTCACCTCAGTCGTGGAGAAACACGCCTCTATGCTTTAAAACAGAGCTCGCGTGATTGGTTAAAGGTTCTAGTTCAATGGCGTTGATCACATAAAGACATCGGACATGAGTTTAATCAAACATTGTTATTTTATTATCTTAAAAAGTAACACAAACCCCACAGGGTATCACATACACTACAACAACAGTAACACCAGAACTACACATCAAAGGGACTTTCAGATATTATAGACATTTAAAAAATCCCTCTTTTTATTGTTTAAATTATTTGACTAGGCATGACAGATAAACATCATTTACAGTATGACATACAGCATGTCACCGTTAGAAACAATGTTATTGTTGTTGAACCTCCGTCTGTAGAAACACTGCGCCGATGTACCGGGAAGACATTTCATGGACCGTCTGTAGAAAAGGATGGAAGGGAACGGGACCAAGGCTGGACGGGGAGAGGGGGGGGAGGGGAGGAGGGGCAGTGCAAACATCAGACATGGGGGGGGCCAGGACCTCCATCAGGCGGGGGGCTGCAGCTTTAGACCACAACACCTGAACTGTACTCTACTGTAGTGTTTTTTCCCAGATTAGTGGTGCAATAGAAACTATACGTTCTGTATTTGGGGGGACGGGGCGCCTCTAAAGGACACATCTGTTTATTAATGCTTTTAATTGTCCAGGTCTTAACGACTCCAAGCTCAGTCCCAAAGGTAGAATGGACTCGGGACGGGACAGGATGTAAAGCAGTGTGATGGCAAAGAGGAGGAGGAGGTGAACCTCTGACGTCAGTGGTTTTGAAGCAGACTGAACTCTTCGTGGTAACTCGTGAGGTCTGACCCTCATGTAGTGGTTAGAAACAGAGCTGTGGTACAATCAGAGCTAAAAACCCGACACGAGATCAGGGAGCAGCACTCATCTCTTTAAGGCCTTTAGAGCAGCTCTTCACTGGGATTAAAGAAGTTCACATCAACATTAAGAGGTTAAGTTTCAGTCTAACACTGCAGGAGTTCGACTCCAGAAGTGGGACGTCCTGCGTGTTTCAACCATAGACTGAGTATAAGATGTGGACGAATGCACCAGCAGGGGGCGACTCCTCTGGCTCATTATGAACACGTCTATGATAAAGTGGTCCTACTTCTCAGCGGATTTATTCCCATATCAGCACAATGTTTATTTAGTAAGTGATCGTCCCTTTCTTTGACACTTTTAATTCTACACGTTCAATAAGATACGACCTCTGCTATTTTAATGATCATTTGTATTAAAGAAAACTGAAGCTTTAAAAAAACGTCAGATCTTCAGTCACAGTTTTAACTAAAAGCTGCCGGGAGCAAATTCACAGCTTGATAAATTCTGCGTTTCTCACGTTTTTTTCTCTTACATGAAGAGAGCAGAGGAGACGACACGGTCTTAATTGCACGAATACATTGGCAACGTTCCCGTATTGAAATTTTGCCAAAGTATTTGTAAAAATGTGGCCAGTGTGTTAGAGTTTGTTTCAACCTTTAAAACACAGAAATTACACAATATTTGTGTTAGGTGGGTGAGGCTTCTATTTTTGTTGCCGTGGTAACCAAACAGGTATCATTGTTGATATTGAATGCACCAAAGATTAAAATTCTGGTATTGGGACAACCATAAAACATACAAAATGTGTTTCCCGTTTGTAAGCCAGGGACAGGCCATCCTGCTCCCTACACTACTGACCCCTACTGGTCAGCATGTGTTACTGCACACTGACCTGGGACAGGACGGCAGAGGGAACCAGTTCATAGTAAATCTACGTAAATAAAATCTTTAAACCCATCAGGTCCTTTAACATACGAGTGTTCTTAAAGTGACAGCAACACGTTCTAACAACCAATAGCAGCGACACTCTTTGACTGAGGCACACTTAAAGGGCCAGTACGCAAAAAAAAAAAAAACAACAACAACGGGCTTTTCAGATCTTTGAAACTTTTCTGGTGTGGGAGTTGATGCAGCCAGGAGATTTAGCCCCGCCTTCCAGTTAGGGAATAGATAACTCGGGTAAAGTCAGGTGTTGAGTAAGAGGACAGGTAGTACAGACCTCAGGCAAGGATTCATATGAAACTACTCGGTTTCATTTAAAGTGAACCCTTTAAGGCTAAATGATACTCTCTGTGTGTGATCTACCGTTACACCGTCTCGTACCATCAGAAGAAATCAGGAGAGGGGAGAGAGGGAAACAACAGGGAGTCCAGCACTTTGATGTGTAGAGAGTTAGTGTGTATATTTGTGTGTGTGTGGGTGTGTGTGTGTGTGTGTGTGTGTGTGTGTGTGTGTGTGTGCGTGTAGACATTCACAGGCTCGAGGCTGATGACAGTGTGTTAGCAGAGAGGACGGGCTGTGTTTTTGCTGCTGTGGAGGTAGTTGTAGAGGAGCCGAGAAGACGACCACACAGGGATGATTGACAGCTCCCTGAGCCTATAGGAGGGCGGGACATGATTGACCTATAGGACTGCAGGATCTTTAGAGACAGGTGAATCCAGCTCAGCTCAAGTTTAGTCTTATGATCTCCCCCCCCCAGTGTGTGAGTCGAGTGGTCCATCAGTCCGTGTGCGACCTGTTCACACCGATGCCGAGAGCTAACCTGTACACACCTGTGAGAGAAGTCGTTTAATACTCCATTACATCATCACTGTCATCATGGCCGACACACACCAAAACACATCGTAGCACCAGGAGTGAGAGCGGCTCAGGGGACGATCCAGTTTGAGGTGAAAGTCAAGTAGTCATGGAGGTGTGTGCGTGTGGATGATGGAAGTGTGTGTGTGTGTGTGTGTGTGTGTGTGCGTGTGGATGATAGACGTGTGTGTGTGTGTGTGGATGATAGACGTGTGTGTGTGTGTGTGTGTGTGTGTGTGTGTGTGTGTGTGTGTGTGTGTGTGTGTGTGTGTGGATGATAGACGTGTGTGTGTGCCTGTAGATGATCGAAGTGTGTGTGAATGTGTGTGGATGGATGATTAATAGTAAGGTTGTCAAAATGTTCGTATTTTCGATACCACGTTTTAAAACGATAATCTGATTTTAAATAATGGTTGATATCAAAATCACATTTTCAGTCTTGTTTTTGTTCCTGCTGATGTCTAAATTGCACAAAAACATTGGCAACGTTTCAGTACCGTTGGCAATGTTTTTGTGCAGTTTAGGCGGACTAGGACTTCTATTGTTGTTGTCAAAACAGGAATCGATATTGTGTCACTAAAATCGTCTTAAAGTTTGAGACTCTGGTATCGTGACAACCCTAGTTGAAGTGAAGTGTGAGTGGATGGTAGAACATTGTTAGTATGTAGTAATACTGAAACAGTAAAGTAACATCCCTTCTTGTTGTGTGTCACACCGGTCTGGATCACACCTCACACACGCACGCTCGCGCACACACACACACACACACACACACACACGCTCAGCTAAACTCTGACATTCAGCACAATCATCATCCTCTGATGTCACACATTTCATCTCAGTGTTTTTTTTAAAAGAAGTCAGCTGCTCGCTCTCTGACCGATCAGGGTCGTGACTGTGACTCCTCACGTCCTCTGGAAGCTGCTGGGTCTTCTTCACGTGTAAACATCGTAAACGAGGCCGAATTATCCTCTGAGGCGTCCTCCTCCTCTCTGACACAAACTGACCTGATGATTAAAACCTCCAGAGGCACTGAATAAAGAAGCTTCGAGCTCAAATCAAACTCTTCTGCTGCTCTTTGGCGGGGCTGCAGCGGACAGAAGAAGAGCTGCTGCTAACGTTAGCTTAATTAAAATCCTTCCTCACGTTAAAGGTAGAGATGTGCATGATTTGCACAGAATTACCACTCGGTTAATCTATTACTATTCTTATCAACTCAGGTCTGATACGCCGGCCATAATGCTTTACTGGCGGGATGTAAACAAGCATAGTGAATGGTAGCATCTGGTAAGAGCAGTGCGATGTGGCGGTATTTTGGTCTAGTAAATAGAGATAAAGTTGGAGGTTAAACTGGCATGGCTGTCGGTGTTAGCACTGCTAACGTTAGCCCCACTCTGCAAACCTACAGTATTTGACACTGTGCACACACACACACAGACGATGTGATCGCAGGTTTAGTTGCGTTAAATAAACTGTGCTCAGTTTTGACTGTTTTTCTGACGACCAGTTTGAATTTAAATTTGTGTTTCAGCTGTTTTCAAACGATACAATCTTAGTTATTTTTGTGAGTCAGACGTATCGAAAAGCATCCAAAAATATGAAAAAAATAAAAAAAATAAGAAAGGTGCATGGGGGCGGCTGTGCTCAGCGGTAGAGTCAGTCGTCTCTAAACCAGAAGGCCAGGGGTTCAATCCCCAGCTCCTGCAGCCACATGTCTGATGAGTCCTTGGGCAAGACACTTAACCCCAAGTTGCTCCCACTGCTTCGTCTGCGGCGTATGAATGTGTTTGAATGGATGAGTTAATATATCACTGTGTGAATGTGTCGGTGTGACCTGCGGTGTAAAAGCGCTCTGAGTAATCAGAAGACGAGAAATATACAAGCTCAAGTCCATCTGCATACCAGAGGAATGAGTCCATTAAAAGTCGTTTGCAGACCCCTGCACACGGTCTAAATGCACAAATACATTTGATCAGGATTTTATCTGCGATTGTTGTTTATAAAAACCAGACAATACCCAATATTGGGTATTTTCATATTTGTTGCCGT
Organism: Tautogolabrus adspersus; assembly: GCA_020745685.1. Taxonomy (NCBI): domain Eukaryota; kingdom Metazoa; phylum Chordata; class Actinopteri; order Labriformes; family Labridae; genus Tautogolabrus; species Tautogolabrus adspersus. Next base: position 2,561,238 of record CM036540.1, read on the forward strand.
GGTACCCAAACAGATTTGATATCATCTGATTTTTGCTCGTATCATATCGAGGAATAAAACTCTCATATGGTGACGACTCTATTTGGAATCAGGGTTTTAGATGTTTCAGTTGTTACAGCGTGAAGGTTTAAACGCTGAGACGTTAATGAAGTTTATATAAATCAAACTGTGGAGATAAGAAAAGATAAACTTGTTCTTCATGTGAGGAAAGTCAGAAACAAAGAGCAGCTTGTCATTCACACTGCTTTAAATGTCCATAAATAAAAGTTTCTATACACTGTACATATATTCACGTAAATATCGTGTCCGGTATTTGAATAGAAATAAAGTATGTACCTATTTAAAGTCATTTCTCTCGTTTATTTCACATCTTATTTACTCAGTTCTTAGATTTCTTAGTTTCCTCTCCTCACTGTGGTTCTCTTTTCACATTAACGATGTCAAAATGTTCGATACTCATCGACACCTCGAGTTTGAAAACGATACAATCTCTGTTGTTTTTATGATCCACGGATCAAAGCTTTAAATAACTACAGATCTTCAGTCAGGCCCCGTGTCCACATGGCGTTATTTTCTCTGCGTCTTTTTTAAATTGTTTCCAAAGAAGAGAGAGCGTCTTTTTTCCAAGAGCCTTTTTTAGTGCGGCCGCTCCGAGCGCTTGAGTTGAAAATCTTTTAACTTTTCAGAAGAGCGCTGTTGACGTCATTGCGTTTTTTCAACCAGCCAATCATGAAGTAGATTGGTCGGGTCCTCGCTCCGTGTCCGATCGTAGCCGTGACAGCAGCACCGTCTTTATTATTTAGCTCAGAAAAAGTAGAAGGGCGAGCATCCGCCGTTTGATGCTCATAGTGAAGGAAAGAGACGATCTCAACTAGAAAACATTCAGCAAGCAGCCGGGCAGTGTCAGTCATACAGCCGCCTTTGTCAACAAACTGTTGTCATGGAAACAAGACACACATACAGCGCCAGGTAGACACAGGGCCTCAGTCAACGTTATGGTCCCAAAATGTTGCCAATGTTTTTGTGCAATTTAGACAGAGTGCTGGAGTATTTGTTGATTAAAAACAAGAAATTACAGAATATCGGGGGTCAAATTTGTTGCCGTGGTATCGAAACTGATGAAATTTGTGATTTTTACAAGAATCGTATTGAAGTTTAATATTCCGGTAGGATGACGATACTAGTTGATACAGGTGAGTTCCTCCTCAGAGATCAATAAAGTTTGATGTTTTGAGTGTAAACACACCTGTCCTGTGCAGAGGAGCACAGGTGAAGCGGTCAGGGTTTAGGGTGTGATGTGATGGAGCTGAAACACGACGCAGTCTGAGGACATGAGGAGTCATAGAGAGGAACAGGAGGGTCAGTCTGCAGGAAGGTAACAGGTGAGAGCTGCTCTGCTTCATTCTACATCAGCTGTCAGAGTGAAAACTGTGGTTACACATCTACTACCTGTCTGAACGTCTCACATGTTTGAATATCACGTCCCGTCTCTCCGCGGCTCTCAGAGTGTTTCTGAGATTTATATCAGAGATGAAGAGAGCGAGAGAGAAAGAGGCCTCATTCACACCTGGTGCTAACATGAGTTCATGGTGATGCAGGTACAGGTGAGAACACCTTCGACCCACAGAGATCTGATCCCTCAGACCACATTTAGAGCTGCTCTGGGTCCAGTCTAAGATAAATTCTATTTACTATTTATACACGTAGAATCTGTACACAGGCTCTGGATGTTCGGCATGGGAAGTGTTCCGGTTTGTAGTCCGAGCTGCTTTGACGTATTACGAATCTTTTATGTGTGCAGGAAAAACAGTCGGTATGGAAACCAAAAGTAGGCGGAGAACAATCTGCGCTAATGACAATTCAGTTAGCAGATGTTTTAATCCAAAGTGACAAACATACTGGCTTAAATCGGTGGTAATCCGCCGACTTTAAAAACAGATATCTGGATATAAGTGCAGCTAACTATCTGATCTAGATCAAACATTTCCACTTGACGCCGTGTCACGAAAGCCAGTCAGCGTTTAGATTTTCAGACTGCCTTGAATGCATCTGAAACGATCGATCTGACCTCCATGAAACAAACATTTTAAAGGTTGTTTTCTTCTCTTGAGGACAGACCTGACAAAGCTCGAGTTTTTACTAATCACATCATGATGTTGTTATTTCCATAAACTTAAGACCTGTAAATGTGAGTCAATCACAAGAGAACCCGTTTCCTTTTTCAGGTTCATACCCCTGGAGTAGCTGTCATCTACTCCTGAAGTGAGATTCGCTACTTTGGGGTACGTCATGGACCAAGAAATGACGGCGTGTATGACGTCACACGGAAAAGGAAGTCTTGTCTGGAAGTCATTTAACATTAACTGCAGGCTTTACCAAAATGACTGTGAAACTGGCATCTGTCCCCAGACGTATATCTGATAGACGATGATTGTTTTGAAACTTCTCTGATCTTCTTCTCTGTGTCTTTAAATCTACTTGAATTTTACTTCATGTCATTCACAGAACGTTAAAACACAGCGATGCATTCAGGTGTTGCTGGTAAACTGCAGAGACGTTATAATGCTGTGCAATTAAAAGTTAAAGCAAATCAAGATGAGAAGTGGGGGAGGGGCTGCCGAGATAAACAGGACAAATATCCTCTTGAATTAGTTAAATAAGATGAACTGAATTTAATTTTGAATAAGGGACGATCCTGAAAACTTGTGAAGGAAGAGAGAGAGAGTCTGACTCACTTATATTTAAAGTGTTTTTCATGCTAGAAATCACATTTATGTTTACCTACTCAAAGAGCAGGGAGGTGGGTCAGATCACCTGTGCACACTCATGTTAGTACCAGGTGTGTGTGTGTGTGCGTGCGTGTGTAACCTCAGCATCAGTAGTCAGCAGAGCAGCTTTGCAGCTTTTTCAGAGTGTAATACCAGGAGGCACCAGCAGAGGGAGACGTGCTGACTTGGAGCAGCTGGATGGGAAATAACATGACCTGAGATAACAGATAATACACACGCATACACACCATCACACACATATTCACACACGCACGCACACACACATACACACACACACACACAAACACACACACGCACAAACACACACAACTACAACCCACGTAAGTGAAACAACACAACAGCAGTGTGTAAACTGGAGGCTGTAGATGATAATGTCAGAGTCTGCCTGGTGTGTGTGTGTGTGTGTGTGTGTGTGTGTGTGTGTGTGTGTGTGTGTGTGTGTGTGTGTGTGCGTGTGTGTGTGTGTGTGTGTTAACAGTTCCACTGACTCAGACAGTCCGTCAGTCTGAAGGTGTAACAGTCCTTTTTTGGGGGGGTTGGATTTGTAGTTCCTATCCATCGGGTCTCAGCGCTCCTCCCAGCCCTTAGCCCCGCCCCCTACACGCTGGTGATTGACGCGAGGCAGGCATTGGGTTTCTGGAGTTTCTCAGGTTGGGTTCCGGAAGGTTCTGGGATGGCTCTGAAGGAGAACGGGGGGCCGTTCCCGGAGGTGATGCCGAGGTGTCCGGGGCTCAGAGCCAGGTTCTGCCGACGGTTACTCTCCACGATGGAGGAGGTGTTTGACGCCAAACTCTCCCTCGTCCTGCAGACAGAGAGAGAGAGAGATTATACAAAATAGAACAAACATAAAATCACAGGAGGCGGGATCACAGGAGGTGGGACCCGTTTCAGAAAGAAACAAACTCAGTCTAACCCTAAACTCTGAGTTGATTTACCCTCAGTTGTTTTTAGAACAGCTGATTTGAGTTAGTTCAGTCAACTCTGAGTAGGTTCACTCGGAGTTCAGCGCGTGCACCACGACGGTAAAAGCCAACATTAATGAAGACCCATTTAAAAAACATTTAAAAAAATGTTATATATAGCGCCAGATCACAACAGAAGTCATTTAAGGATACCTTTCCTATAGAACAGGTCTGTACCTTGTCCTTTTATTAAACAAACTAAATAGCCTTATGTTATTTATGTTATTTACACGACGCCGTGTCATTTCTGTCTCTACATGGTCGCGCGTTTACAGTCCCCCCCCAAAAAACTACACTGACATGTAAGCATGACGCAGAGCGCTGTAACTTCATTTATAGTTTAAATACATAAACAGGTTCACAGGATCAGTCAGAATCTAATGTTAATAAATGACGTGGTGTTTTCCACACACTGGCCCTCACTTATCAATCTGGTGTAGAAACCAGCGCAGATTTGGGTGTAGAAATCATCGTACGACAGGGTCCACGTGGGACCTATGAAACGTGCGTATCTGGCTGATTACAGCGTACGCATGACCGGGTGTTGATAAGTGTGGCGGCTGGAAACGATCGTCATTTAAATACCACGCCCCTATATATTCACGGTTCAGCCGTCCTCGCCCCCAGAGTTTACAGCATGGAGATACGTAATACGGTAAAAAAGTGAAACGAGATATGACCTGAGTGACACCAGAACAAAGAGAAGTAAAGAGCAATAACTTTGTGTTGTTAGGCAGCATGAAATGTAGAATTAAAGGGCGTCAGAAGAAATACGTCTGCAAGGAAATCTCAACAGCGTTGGTGTGGAAAACCAACGGAGTTTTTAATAATTAATGTAAACATCCGTGATATGTAACGTACATGATCTAGGCTATAATATAATCAACATTTTTTACTTTCAGTTTAAAAAAACGTGGTTAGACATAGATCGCTAAAGTTTTGCAGCTCTTAAAAGAAGCCGCTCCTCCGGTCTGGGATCATTTCCGGACCCCTGAAATGATCCCAGACTGAGGAGCGAGTGGCTTCTTTCATCGGTTCAGCCTCAATATCAGACACAAGTGTCACAAGCAAACCTGCATCTGTGTCGGATAACGTCGGCTGCACTAACGGGCTTCCTGCTTGCCATTAATGAGACTTTAAAAGAGATGAATTAAAACCTGAAACATCCTGAATCAAATGAATAAAGTGTTGGACCAAACGTTGTGTAACGTGTATTTCTCATCTTAGCCTACTTTCCAAACATAAGAATGTAACACTTACATATAAAAAGGTCCTGACTCCATCTTACAGCCCCCAGATTTCTCTATTTGTTATTATGTCACATGTAGTCTGTCCTTAGTGCGTCTGCTGTGCGCAATTACGCATGTGGCACATCAGCGTATTATTGATTATTTAAATCTCCGGACATACCGATTAGTTATGATATAATGTTCTGTATTCTTAAATATTTCCTCTTTCAGAGGCTAAACGTTTTATTTTGTTTCCTCTGGAGGTTTTTCTGAACTTTTAAAGAAACTGTTTTTAGTTTCTCTGTTTGAATTTGTCTCAATATTTTCTGCAGGGATATTCCTGTTACCATGGGAACGTTTAACATGTAATTACTGAAAGCAGCCTCTCTAATCCTTAAAATAAATCGATTTAAAAAACATTCATTCATCAAATATAACACACAACTAAAGAAATCACCTGACAGCTCGCGCTGCTCAACAATATCTAAAAAGCAATATAGCCTACAGAGATCGTTTGAGGTGGAGCGTAATGTAACATACATTTTAGATGCCATACCTTATCTAACAATAAATCTGTGAACTTCTATCTGTCTGTCTTCACAGGCACTGCAGTATGATCTAATGATTCCTGACTCAGACAGATTCGCTGCACCGCAAGTCCACACTGGGTTGAAAACATGCGTACACGAGCTGAGACCTGGCGTGGGATTTGAGCGTACCCTCCGCTCACATCCAAATTGATAAGTGCCGAACTTTGCGTGGAAATGATCGTACACCCATTTTTCTGTCGTACGTACGTTTGATAAGTGAGGGCCAGTCAGTGGAGGTTCGTGTGGTGAAATATTTTGGAGGGAAACAGCTCCTTAGTTTTATATTTGTTGCAGTGACATCACTGTGACATTTCTGCACACATGGAAACATTCACAATCAACAACTTCTCTAATCTTTTAAAGGACCAGTAAGATGTGTAGTGAGTGAAATGATAAAGTGAGCTTACTCTATGATCAGACATTAAGGAAACATGCTATGTTGAAGTGCTGGCTTCTCTGACAACAATGCAGCAGCCAGTATGTCCTCCTTCTAACTTTAGATTCTGGTCCTGAATGCTCTGGATTTGTTTGGACCAGAGAAGGTAGGCGGTTTTAAGGCACCCCCACACGGCCGTTTTGGACGCCCCTCGGTTTGCCAGATATGAGAGCAGTTATCAGGTCAAACCAACAGGTGTTGCAGCGATGGAAGCGGGCAAGAGAACTGGTTCAGATAGAAGTGATTGTACCCGACCTAAAAAGCTTCTGCATGTTTCTAATAAGCTCCACGAGCAGAAACGTGCTCAAACTAGGATCAATATTGGAGATGCTTTTGAAAAATGGAGAGAGGTTAGAACGCAGAAAGGTTTACAGACCGATGCAGAGCTGGATAAACACTGAAGCTTCAGTGTCCACCACATGGCAACCTGCGTGAGCATCCACTCTAGAGAGGAGGGGGGCGGGGGGAGACAGCTCTCTACAATGTTCTGAATTTAGACTGCAGTACCCGTTTTAAAAACTAGGTGTCAGAGTTGCATATTGCTCGTGATAAGTTTGGCGACTGGAGTTCAGCACTGCATCAATACACACCGATTTATGTTATCATCATCATTGATCCTAATGTAGACTTTATTCTGTTCTGTATAGTGACTATCTTTGATTCTACAATTCATTTAGCAGAATTGACTCGTTTAAATTCAGGGTTCTGAGCAGATCTGGGTAACAGCACTGCTTGTTAAGAATTGTAAACTTTGTGTTAATAATATATTTTTTTCATCCCATTGTCTCTTCTTCCTGCTATAAGTTATGTCAACATTACTTTTTAGATCGAGCTTGTCTTTAAGCAGAACCAGTATTTCCCTCCTCAGATGGCTAAAGGTTACAGAGAACGAAAGAGACGTGTAAGCGGCACTTCAAGGCCTCGCACACAGCTGGCTGAGTGTAATTCTATTGGTTATGCACTAAGCGTGTTACTGGAGGATACCTCTAGAGGGCACACCCGAGCGCTCAGGCTGTATGACACTACCTGATGTGCAGAATGTAAACAGACAAGGCGACAGCCAAGGGGGTTATTATAATGTGAATTCTTGGATTAAAACTCACACAATAGTAACATCAGATCAGCTCAGGGGACCGATGACCTGTGGACAGAACGCAGTCAGCACAGTTTTCTTCAACATTTTCCTCCTTGTGGACTTCATAATCCTGGACTTATTTCCATTGATTAATTTTTCAGGTTTCCACGTCGACTTGTAGAACAAAACTTATCTGTTGCCAGATGTTTTGTTGACAGACATGTTTGTCTCCGTGCAATCACAATGACACATCGTACAGATGTGCATAACTGAAAACTTGGTCCGTCAGCTTGTCTTCAAAACTTTCTGCCACCGCTGTCACATGTCTGTCACATCCCCTCTGCCTTTCCTACAGGTTCAATTCACAGGTTACAGATATTTTGGAGAGGAGGAGACCTTTGCTGTCTCTCAGCTCATCAAGCAGATTTTAACCTGATAACTAAGCTTACAATATTAGCAGCAGCTCAGCTCACAGCCCTATCACATCCTGAATTCACTGAAGAGCTTCAGAGACACTGATTCTAATGATCACAAATCTGATGAATTCATGATCTTGATTGGTTTTAATTCTCATGGGTTTAAAGGAAACAACACAGCGTTATTAGAGAACGACTTGATTAATGATTGAAATCTGTCTCAGGATAGATAGATGGATAGATAGATAGATAGATAGATAGATAGATAGATAGATAGATAGATAGATAGATAGATAGATAGATAGATAGATAGATAGATAGATAGATAGATAGATAGATAGATAGATAGATAGATAGATAGATAGATAGATAGATAGATAGATAGATAGATAGATAGATAGATAGATAGATAGATAGATAGATAGATAGATACTTTATTAAAGGGAAGGTTCCCTCAGGGAAATTCAGATTCCAGCAGCTGGTAGCACCAAAACATACACACAGATACAAAAAAATAAAATAAAAACACAAGTGATATAAAGATATACTGTACACAATAGGAGCAACAAGCTGTTTTTCATGCACATGCACCTGTGTAGTTCACACTCAGAATATACTTAGTATGAATGTCCTCACCTTGGTGAGTTGAATCCACTGTCCACAGTGACCGAGCTGGAGTCCATGCTGTCCAGTCGAGCAGAGTGAGCTGACTGCTGGTTCTGAGCCGGTTCTGGGAGGTTCTCTTTAGCACCAGGGAAGGCCAGAGTCCTCTCAAACCTCCTCTGAAGGTCCCTCTCCTTCTCCCTCTCCAGCAGCCACTGCATGGTCCCTGCTCCTCCCCCTCCCCTCCCAACAACACCTCCTCCAGACTTCTCATCCTCCCCTCGACTCTTAGCACCGCCCTCCTCCAGCTCCTCATCGTCGGATACGTTGTAGTAGTCAAAAGAGGCCTCAGCGGCACCAGGAGTCGGTTCGATCCCTGGTGGAGGGGCGGACGATGTGGCAACCAGAGGTTTTGGGGCGTCAAAGGCCTCCTGGGAATCAATAGCATCACAGGATGAGGACAGGGTAGAGGCAACCAGAGCGGGGGGGTTTCCTCAGGGAGCTGTACCCAGGTAGGGGGAGGCTGGGAGGAGGTTTGAAGAGCGTGTCTTTACTAAAGATCTCCTTACGTTTCTCCTGACCAGAGGAGGTGCTGTGGGGGGGTCTGCCGTTGGCAAGCGGGGGGTCAGGAATAGACAGAGGTATCGGAGGCAGGCTGCCCCCTTTAGGCCCAACCTTTGACAAGTCCTCCTTACTGTCCAGGGTGTGGGGTGTCTGTCTGTCAGTCTGCCTGTCAGTCCCGCCCACTTTTAACCCCTCGTGGCTGCTCTTACCCAGAGTTCCATGCGTGTTAGCAGCTGTGAGGACGCCCTCAGATGAACCCGAGCACTGGAAGTAATCATCCGGGGGGATGGAGGGGAGAAGTGGTTTTGGGGAGTACGCGGGCAGGCTGTCCCTGCTCTTACTCTTCTCTAAGCTCCGCCCACCATCCAGCACTAAAGAGTCCACAGGATGCTTAGCCGAAGGGGGTGTGGCTCGAGAATAATGAGCGGAGCTCTGATTGGCTCTGAGGGTTCCATCGTCTGTGTAGTAGCGGCTCCGGTCGTCGTAGTAATCCGGCGGCCCGATGAGCCCGGCCCCCAGTGGCCCTTTGGAATTGTCCATGGACCGGGATCGCTCCTTGGCCTTGTCACTGCGCTCGTTCCTAGACTTCCTCTCCTGGGTGTGCGAGTGTGAGCGGTGCACTTTTGAGTGGTGGGCCGAAGGGCCGTGGCTCGGCTCGGGGAAAGGCATCTCTGTGCGGCGCTTGGCGAGCTCTCCAGACACATCCCACTCAGGAGTGACAGGAAGGTGGGAGGAATCTAGGATGTTGGGATTGCTGTGCGCCAGATGAAGCCGGGCGCGCTGCCGTTCCATGGCGAGGGCGTGTTCCCTCGGCGATCGGGCCAGCGAGGATGAGTATGCTCGGTAATCTCGGTCAGGCAGCTCCAGGTCACTGGGTTCTCCACGGGATGCCCTGGTCTTACTGTGAGAGCGGCTCAGTTTGGCCTGAGACTGCTTCCTATGACGGCCCCCGCTTCTCCTGCTCCTTGAGCTCTGATTGGCTGATGAGGCTTTACTCCTCTGAGCACGCTCCTCTTCCAGACGCTTCATGACGGCTGTATGGCGAGCCAGGTTCTCCACCGTGAGGTCAGGGTTGATCCTGCGGATTATTTCCATCTCAACGTGACGAGGCAGCTGGCTGGGCACCTCCTCGTCGCGGAGCGGCCACTCCTCAGGAGGGAACTGAGCCGAGAAGGTGGCCAGTTGCTTGGCCTTGTCCTTCTTAAAGCTCAGACGGAACAGCTTCAGGCCAAACTTACGACTTCCTGTTCCACTGCCTCCACCTGCCTGTTTCTCCACCTCTCCTGTTCCTGTTCCTGTCCCTCCTCCTCCTCCGCCTCCTCCCCCTCCTCGGTGCTTGGTGAGTGTGTCCGTCTTGAAAGGGAACCCGAGGCTGCTGCGGCTCTTCTCCGTGTTTCCTCCTGCCTGCTGAGGAGGAGTTTGTGGGGAGTGTGGGGACGAGTACGCCTCCCGGTGGTCTTTGGGGGATCTGCGTGAGAGGGTGGTGTGGTGGCTGGGAGGGTCTTCACCACGGTAACTGTTGTTGTAGAAGGTATCCCCGCCTCCTCCTCCTCCCCCGCTGTGGTTCTGGCTGGACTTTGGGTGCGATCTGTCTCTGATGGGTCCAGAGGTGGAGGGCGTGATGGTGCCCGAGAGAGGGGAGGTGCACTGCGTCTGCTGGTGCTGCTGCTGGTTCTGATGCTGCTGCTGGTGTCGCTCAGCTGACCGCTCGTCTAAGTGGTACCACTTGGAGCTGGTTCTGATGAGGCTCGGGGTGATGAAGTACGTCTGAGGGGTGACGATAAAATATCCGTCTGGTGTCGGGTAGATCTTCCGCTCACGGACCAGCATGCCCAACGTGTGGTGCAGAACCTCCTCTGTTGGCGTGGGAACACCTGAGAGGAACCAGAGACAGATCACAGTTAGAGCAGGAACACGCTTCATGTTTTACCACAAGAATTCACACCTGAGGAGGGTCATTCTCGGCAGGATATACTTTAAGTCGTGGAGGAATGTCATCTCACACTATACGAGTGAATTGTTCATGATGCGCGACCAAAGCTCGGTTTATGTGTTCACAATGTACGGCGCTATGGTCCAACTCTAAAACGCTGTCTCTGTCAAAATCTCTCTCTCTCTCTCTCTCTCTCTCTCTCTCTCTCTCTCTCTCTCAGTAATCTGAGTAATCTCAAAAACATTTAAATACAAAATATAATGATTGTTGTTCTTCTACAGCAGCCTATATATCCATGTGTTGAGTTATAGTGATGTCGGCAACATTAGTCCGACCCACTGGAGATCTCATTTGAACCAATCCGGCCCCCGACCCAATATGAGTTTGACACCCCTGTTCTAAATAGTTCCCTTTATTATGCTCAGATTTGGCTCTGCAACATGTCTGATTTATCAAGTATGAACATCTTCCATATTGTCCACAATCAGTAAACTACACATTGGGTGAAGTTCATCATGGACAACAACAGTGTGTTCACTCATTACAATTTACAAATGTCCAGACAGACGATCTGTTCGGCCTGCCTCAGATTTTACTCTTAAATCTTTCAAATGTATCCTCCATGCTTTCCTTTTTTCTACTCTCTCTCTCCTCATTACCTCTGTTTCTCTCTCTCTCCATCTCTGTCTCTCTCGCTCTCTCTGTCTGTCTCTCTCTCCATCAGTCTGGAGGTATTACTGCCAGTTACATCATACTAGTCTTTTAGACCAGCCACAGTGACGCAACAACCTGGGAGACAGACACACACACACACACACACACACACACAGACACAGACACAGACACAGACACAGACACACACACACACACACACACACAGACACAGACATAGACACACACACACACACACACACACAGACACAGACACAGACACACACACACACACACACACACACACACTTTAACACCCATGCTAATGTCAAAGCTGATCACTCTGCTTAAAATGTGAATCAGTTTGAAACTAGTAGGCACCACTTGCAGTCAAATGCACGTATGTAAGCGTCAGCTCAGCTAGCAGCCTCTTCATCAAACATCCTGATTCAAACACTGAAGGAATCAACACACGAGCAGGGACTATTTAAGCACAAGTTTATTTGAGCACAAAGACTATTTGAGCGCCAGCAGGGACTTCTAATACTCCAAAAAGGACTATTTTAGCTCAAGGTGTTTTTAAGCACTAACAAACAATATTTAAGCAAGGACATTCTCTGAACGAGAAAAGACTATTTTAGCACAAGAAGGATTTTTGAAGCACAAGCAGGGACTATTTAAAACCCATGCAGGGATAATTTAAGCACAAAAAAGGATCATATAAGTACAAGGAGGGACTATTAGGGCGTACTCACATTAGGCTATCCATACCATGCCTAAGCACGCTTCACCCCTAAAGTCAAGTTCGTTTGACCAGTGTGAGTGTTCTGATCCATGCTCAAGCACGGTACACTTCCTTGGCCCTGGCACGCTTTGAAGGAGTGCTTCGGCACGGTACAGTTCATGCACGAGCACAAGCACGGGTACACAACGTGGACAGCCTTCATTATGGAGAAACCCCGGAGTGTTCTGTCTGTATCGACTAACATGACTCACAATAAGACACAAAGTCAGTGAAGTAGCTGTCATGTACTCTGTGTTGTTCTCCGATGTGCGGACATGGACTCGACCGCATGTCTCTTTTTATTATTATTTTTGTATTCTGTCTTGTAAACTGAGCATGCTTCATGATCACGTAAAGCCATGCATGTGTTGTATTATGACATTATGTACAAGAGGTAACCCTGCTCAGGCCCGGTTAGTCCTGGAGCAGTGTGAGTGCAGGCCAGCGGGGGAATGGGGAGGGGGGGCATCATGCTTAAGCACAGTACTGGAGAACTTTGCCTAGTTTGAGTGCGCCCTAAATGTACACAGTGATTTTGTTGAACACCAGCAGGATGAGTTTGGGAATGCTTTGGAAGGTTAGAGGGGGGCAATATTTCATGCTCTCACACTGAAACTCCAAAATCTGAGTAAAGACAGGAAATACTCCCCATATAGAATCACCCAACATTTAAACTAAGCTGTAACCTGTCGTAACCCAGAGTGATCAGGTGCTCCGATGTGGTCATGATCAGTGTGTGAGAGTGTGCAGAGTGCAGTTAGTGAAGCTTTAACGTCCCCACGGGGCAGAATGACTCTCAACCAGCTGTCAATAACGGTTGATATTTAACACAACTGTACTAATGGAAATCCATACAATACAATAGACTTAAATAAACACAAATTCATGCACACTCTGTTGGTTAAACTGGTGACACTTAGGCTTACTCCAGCCAGTCACTGACCTGCAGTGCACATTTCAGGTTCTAACTGAGTCAGAGAAACTCCTGTTACAGGTCCAGGTTATCGCTCATCCAAACTACTTTAATGTACTTCTTCATGTGGTCTCAAACAGTCAGAGCTCATGTCTGTAAAGCTTCACATGAAAGCCAAGTTACACCAAAAGAACCCGAGACTGTTGGATCATAAACTGAAAGTTCCCCCAGTCTTGTGTCGTCTTTCTCTCACCAAAACGCCAAGTCAAATTCCTTGTATGTGCAAATGTACTTGGAAATAAAAAACGATTCTTATTCTGATTCTTAGAGGCTTTTTACACCTTGCATTAGCATCCACTCTGATTCCTGATTCCAAGTGGATAGTCTTAATACTAAAAATGAACACATGCATGTTGAGGACAATTTGAGAACAGACAGCACAGACCACATAGAGAGATGCGTCTGCACGCATTTATCCGAATTGGTTTGGTGTAAACGCTAATGCATCCTGGGCAGCATTAAAGAGCGCCTGCTCAAGTTAGAGAACAATAATGCCTCCCGCCAGGTGTGAACAATGACGCATCAAACAGTCTTTTCAAACAGTAATCATGCTTATTTAGATGTGAGTTCTGATCTAGTACTCAATGGAGATGTATTGTTAATGCAAAGTGTTCACATTTGTTCTCAACTGCTGTCCACTTGTCAGCAGATCACCCTGGCTCCAAACAGCCTCACAGAGGTCTAAAGACTGATTATACAAATCCGTCTGCTGACGTGTGTGGAAAAAGCCACACTTATACTCCACCAATCAAAAAGGTTCAAGGCACACCCCAAAGGTCCTGTTTTAACAGCAGCTAGCAGAGACAACAAGGTCAGCAGAGTTTACTAAAGTCTCTTTCAGGAGCTCTGAAACAGGCTACAGGAGGACTACTGGTGTAAATGAAGCTTAAGTGTCCTGAGGGCACACTCACACTTGACCAAGTTGCCCAATCCTTGCTGAAGCATGATTGTCCCCCCTCCCCAGGCCCCCTGCACTAAACACTGCACCGAGCCCACCCGGACCTGAGCACGGTTACCTCTAATACATATGTCATCAGATGGCTTTAATATGATCATGACGTGTTCTGTTGTTTTCAAGAAAGCGAGGTAGTAAGAGTCAGCACCACGGAAAACAACACACAGAACATGACTGCAACTTAACAGACTTTGTGTCTTCTTTTGAGTCATTTTGGTCAGATACGGCCCTCTAACACTCATTATACAAGGCGCGTTAGGCACCTGTGCTTGTGCTCGTACATAAGCAAGAGTACCAGCCTGAAGCCCACCTCTTCCAACCGTACCAGGGCCAAGGTACTGAGCTTGAGCACTGTACGCAGCACTTTTTAAATGAACTGGACTTTGGGCGTCAATGAGCTTGGGCACAGTACGGCTTGCCTAGTGTGAGTGCACCCTAAAACATTAAGCAGCCTCACGTAGGATGTATGTTTAATACAGCTATGATCTCTGTAGAGACAATAAAACCAAACCTGGAATCCTGCAAAACTGAACCTACATCTCGAGATCATTCTGGAACGAAAACTCATTTTAGGATCACACAACTTTATTTTTCTCCTAACACCCAAGACCCTCAGATTAGGGATGTTCCAAGCGACTAATTTCAAAGTCCATGAAATGCTAATTAAAATTCAGTTACACCGAGTAGTCTAAAGGTAAGAAAACACAGACAAAACAGTCAAAATTGAGCAAAATCTGACTGCGGGTAAACAATGTAGTTTTGTTTGCAAAGTGTGGCCAACGTTTGCACCGCCATCATCAGACCTCCTTGCAGGTTTATGTCCACACTCAGCACACATTGCTCAGGTCGATATGCCAGATTAACCTGACACAGCCTACAAATGACTTTATCTCCATTTTCTAAATTCTTCCAGATTCTCTGCTCATACTGCTTTCCATTCGCTGTGCTTTTTACATCCAGGCGTGAGAGCGGGGAAAGAAGGCTCATTAACGGCACAGAGCTGGACTCTCTGGTGACGGTGGCAGAGAGAAGGTCTTTGGACAAAATGCTCTCCATCATGGACAACACCCACCACCCTCTGCACAGCACCTTCACCAGGCAGAGGAGCATGTTCAGTGGCAGACTGCTGTCACAAGCGTGCTCCACGGACAGACTTAAGAACTCTTTTGTCCCCCTGGCCATAAGACTGTACAACATCTCACTGTCAGGGCAGGGATAAAGCACTCAGTGACTCCTGGACTCATTTTTTCATCTGTACTGCTGTCCTAAGAGTCAGCCTCTAGTTGGACACTTTAATGCTCATCTGACAATCACTTTAATGTTTGCACTGACTATTTAATGACTGTTTAATGTCTGCTTCACATATTTTTGCTTTTCACATTTGACAATCACTTTATTTATTTATTTTTTGCACCTTTAATGTCTGCACTGACTGTTTAATATCTGTTTTCACACTCCTTGCACTACCCCCATCTTAAACTCTACTGTACAACAACACAGAAGGTCAACACTCTTCATCTCTTATGTACAGATCTAATTACAGATGCTCTTTAACTGTTTATAGGTTTCTTTTAAATTGCACATATATTTCTATTCCTGCACAGGGTTGTACATTTCTTTATATAAGTTGTATAGCTCTATTTTTAATTGCACAGGTTTAATTTTATAGGGGCTCCTTAAATCCTTGTTGTTGGGTAATATATGTATGGGAGGGGGGACAGGGGGTGTTTATGGTAACAATTGCTATGTGTCTTGCATGTTTGTATACTGCTACTGGATGCCTTGAATTTCCCTCGGGATCAATAAAGTATCTATCTATCTATCTATCTATCTATCTATCTATCTATCTATCTATCTATCTATCTAACCGGAGCGACCGCCAGTCTGTGCCTACAGCCCCAGCTAATGGCGGCCAGCTTGGACAAAATATTTTCATCACCATTGAGAACATACATATAAATATTAGTAATGTGTTTAAGATTACTAATGTTCTGGTACCACCTAGCGAGGGTGACAACAGTAAATCTTTAATGAAACTAAAGGCACACATCCTTCAGATAATTTAAAATCACATCAAAATATTTCAAGTACATTTTGAACCCTTCAAATGTCTAGTTGGTGTTGGGTTTTCTAAGACACCAAAAGAATGAAAGAAATCGTTGGAGTAGAGCACAAACTGTCTGCTCACAGACCTGAGAGCAGGTGAACCGATCACCTGAGGAAACAGGTCTATTTAATTTATCAGAAAGTGACGTATCAGATCACAGAGAATTACTCTGATCAATTTATCTAATCAGACTACTGACAGACACTCTATTATAGCTCACAGACTGTGTGTGTGTGCGTGTGTGTGTGTGTGTGTGTGTGCGCGCGTGTGCGTGCGTTTGTGTGTTGCCCGTCATTACATCATGCTTGTGCAGTTGCTTTGGTGACATGACGCAAGTTCTCTAAAGAGGGAAACCCAGACCTGACTGACACACCGCGCACACACACACACACACACACACAAACATGCACGTGCACACACACGCAGACTACATGTGTGTGCGTTGTCTCTCATATGTAACAGGCAACAGGCTGTCACGTTTAAGCTCAATGATTTACTGAAAACACCTGAAGCCCTGTGATCATCTCCATGTGTCTCTTCAGTTCAATCCAGAGGTAAAAAGGGGCGTGGCCTCACTGCAACTAGTATTCACTACAAGTATTCACTACTAAACCTCTGTGAAGCCTCCCTCCTGATCACAGACCTGTGTGCACTGTAGACTTTAAAAGGACTGGAGAAGTAAAGTCATAACATTTAGAGCTCCCCCTGCTGGCTGGTTGCAGAATAGACCATAAAGCTCCGCCTCCTCCATTGTAGCAGAGCGGACATGGGTCACACTATAAATTCAAAATACTCGTCAAATGGATTCTGTCATTAGATCAATCAGTTATTTTATACTATAAAAAGGTGATATTAACATGATTGACAGCTCTGTTGACAAATGAGGTTCCTGCAGCACTGTGTGCTCAGGATTATCAGAGGTGAGATGCAGGTGTGGATGCAAAGGTTGGGGGTGTGCTGAAATTCATTACAAGCGGGCAATGTGCTGAGGTTTAAATCACGCAACCGGTGCAATCTCAACGCTACGGGGTTGTGCCCGTAATCCCACTCTCGTCTCATTCCTCCTCCGTACAAAGGGAGTTCTCTGTAGTGGACTACAAAGTGCACTCATTCGACACAATGAGAAAAACATTTCAGACACTACTCCAGCCGCTGTTAATGTCGTCATTTCTGTTGCACAACTAAAGCGTGCAGCTTCACGCCAGGCGAGGAAGAATCATAACGATAAAGACGACATGAGTTGCAAAAGCCCCGTTTCGACCAATGGCCCCCAGAACTAAACGGTTCAGGGACTTCTCTTCAAGGAACTAAAAGGTTCCTGTGGCCAATGGTTGTCTGCGTTTCCACCGCTGCCTGAAGTTCTGGGAAGTTTATGCAAATCAGGCTGTGCTGCTTTGCAAATGACTTCATTGATTAACAGGGAAAGAAGATGAGTGCTGTGTTTAGTGTCATTAAAGGAAAGAGGACTCTAATCAAAGTATTAGAAGAATGAACACTGGATACCTCACTCCCCTCATTTCACCAAGACACACCTTTTAGGAAGAGAAATGATTTTAACCCCTGTGATGAATTTCTTAAAGTTAATATTAGGGTAAAGTATTTTTTTTGATTTTTAAAATTTAAACTTTAGAACATCTGATGTTTTATTGTGAATACACAAGATCTGTGTAGGGATCATTTTGAATTGTGTTTCTGAAAAAGATTTTCAGTCACCAAAGTTAGAATATATTTTATTTAAAGATGTTTTTTTAATGGAGAATAAAAAAAGAAAAAGTAACAAGTCCCTCATTATGTTATATAAACATAAAGTTAGATTATTTCTGTAGAAGTCAAACCGAGTTGTTTTATCTCCATGAACGAGTGAATGACTTAAAATACACTTAAATAAAAACTATAAAGGTTTTAAATCCAGATGAAACCTCTGACTCTTCTGTTGTTTGCTTTTCTATTTATTTTGAGTTTAGTTAATTTGTTCTTAAAGTCATGCTTAGTCTAATCTAAATTGTTTGGACCTTTTTATAATTGTAACAGTCAAACTTTGATTAAAATAAAGGTAGGGTTAAAACAATGGGCTCTCAGCTGCAGACTTTCAAACACAGTGGGTGATCTAACACCCTGCTGTGACTGACCAATCAGAGCCATTCAGCTCTGCAGGGGCTGCATGCCCTATTGTCAAAAGTCCCTGGACCTTCAGAAAGTACATAACCCCTAGCAGGGTCTTTTTTAGGGGTAAACTTCCACCCCAGAACTACATTTCTACCCTGGTAGATCTGGTGGAAACGCACGTAGTTCCTCAAAAAGACCAGAGTTCTGGGGGATAGTTCCTCCGGTCGAAACGGGGCTAAAGTTACTGATCGTATTTTCAGAAAACAATTACATACCATAAATAAATATAAAGATTTTTTTTTTTTACATATCATGAAACTTGTTTTCTCTCCGGTCTCATCATCATTCAGAAAAACTAACAAAATTACTCCAAATATCTCTTTCTATGTTTGTTTTCACGCTGCATGCTCCTCTCGCCAATCTCAGAGCAGTCAAACGCCACTTTCTGCTTGTAAAAATCTTTGAACTGCAATGCATGATGGTTTTTATTGCCAGGATAGTGACCATCGGTTGTACAATTTCTTCGTAGAATTTGGACACCAGCACAAAATGGCGTGTTCACTATAACGTGATTGGTGTGTGATTTTAGACACAGCCTTTGTTTATATATTGTGAATATGTCGTATTCCATGTAGCATTGATATAAAGGCTAAATACTGTCACCATGACGGACTCTGTTATGACGTCCGCCATGTTGTCCTGTTTTAAGTTGTATCTTTCCTCCTGAGCAGTCAAAAGTGGGCATCATGTGTTCGTCTTGTTATGAAACCCGGTCCCTTTTACCTGCAGAGTACCAGCACGCAGTTAATAAAAGTTTAAGGTAGAATATGGCAATGAAAAGTGTTGTTACCTGGGAAACATGTCTGCAGATGTTCGGTAAGAGCCTCCTGAGTCACAGGCTTGTGGGCGGAGTTCATAGCAGAGATAGCCAATAACAGTACTTCTCCCAAAGGGATGAACTGTGATTGGCTGATGGGGGACATACTGATGGGTGACACATCACCTGAGAAAAGAGAGAAACAGGTTTTAAATCAAACTGTGTTGAAATTAAAGATCACAAGCAGCTTTTTGTCTCCGGTCTGAAGGGGTGGGATTTGGGTTAGGGTTAGGGTAGTCAGAATTAAAGCTCAATATGTGATGACAGGGACCATTTAACCTTCATGCACACAGATGTTTTAGAGGACAGTGTGTTCAAATGTTTATTTATTTAACTATTTACAGAAGATAAAGTGAACCACAGGTCATCCTTCAGATAACTAAACAACGCGTTTCTAAAAACCTCAATTACTGTCCCTCTCTACGCTCATTGGTTTAAACTGCCCCGGGGGTCTGCTTAGGTAAGATGTGGAGTGAAAAAAGACGTAGAAGTAGAAGCAACATAGTCCGCTACATGATGCTATAATGAGAATATTAACCTTTATGGTAAATGGGTAAATGTACTTGAGCTTGTATAGCGCTTTTCTAGTCTTCTGACTACTCAAAGCGCAGGTCACACATACACATTCACACACTCATGGTAGAGGCTGCTGTGTAAAGTGCTCATCAGAAGTAACTAATCCCATTCATACGCCGCCCAAGGACACATCGGACATGTTGCTGCAGGAGCTGGGGATCGAACCCTCGACCTTTCGATTGAGATACGACGACTCTACCAAGTGAGCCACAGCCACACCTTTATATCAATGCTATGTGTAGTTCAACAGAATCACACTATCCACAACAGAGCGGAGAACAACATACTGATTTACAGACGACGTAATGCAGCAGTATACTTACACGGTCGCGTGCATACACTCTATGCAACGTGCAGCAGTCATAGTAAATAGTCACTCCCCCCTCCCATTCGCTCGAGGTGAATTCTCCTGATTATATCAGGCTGCATTCTCACATCAGCTCAATCAGGCTGTCAGTGGGAAAAATACTAGGAGGCTGGAGGAGAAACTCCGGGTGAATTTCGAATGAAAAATGTGGCTGTTTGCATCGTTCACACTTACAGCTCAGTGTGTGAAAGAACTATTACTGAGGTGTTTTACAGTTTAAGGAAGAGGCGGGGTGAAAATTTGTTCCAACTTTAAACACTTCTGTTTTTCACTTTTTTGAATAAGAAGGAGGAAACATTTATATTAGGTAGAGATGTGGCCTTAAATCTCTTAAGTGTAATAAAAACATTGATGGACTCATCAGGAACTTTAACATGTTTAAACTAAGAGTTAACAAAAGGGAGACAACCTGTCGCTTTAAGCTGAAAATACACGTGAACACTAGTTTAAATCTACACACAAACTGTAACACAGCAGTCAGAGAGGCAGAAGACGACCTATTACCGCTGATTTTGTATAGTTTACGATGAAGAAAACAGCAAATCATGACAGTGAGTGAGTGAGTACTGTCAAGTGTGTGTGAACATACAAGTAAAAATAACAGCAGCTAAACAATATCAACATTAAAATAAAATGGCAAAAATAATTAACAAGAAGACACAATGACATTCTAGCCTGAGAAGAAGAACAGCTGCTGACCTCCATCCCCCCGACACACACGCACAGACACACACACACACACACACACCCTCTGACAGCTGCAGAGAAATGAGCGCTGATCATTGCACACACGCACAGTAAGGAGGGGGGAGGCAGCTGAGTAAAGGTCACTTCCTGATGTTCCTCATAGTACGTTCAGGGTCAGTTTACTCCTCCAGAACATACGGGGGGCTGTGTATGATTTTTTTGTGTAACGTTCTATAATGATCTGACTCTCATACTCACCTGTGGGCAGGTGAGACAAGGAGGGTTTTTTAAGCTCAGACACAGAGAGGAGGAGCAGGGTGAGGAGGGACAGACAGAGAGAGGAGGAGCAGTATGAGGAGGGACAGACAGAGAGAGGAGGGACAGACAGAGAGAGGAGGAGCAATATGAGGAGGGACAGACAGAGAGAGGAGGAGCAGTATGAGGAGGGACAGACAGAGAGAGGAGGAGCAGTGTGAGGAGGGACAGACAGAGAGAGGAGGAGCAGGATGAGGAGGGACAGACAGAGAGAGGAGGAGCAGGATGAGGAGGGACAGACAGAGAGAGGAGGAGCAGGAGGAGGAGGGACATACAGAGAGAGGAGCAGGGTGAGGAGGGACAGACAGAGAGAGGAGGAGCAGGAAGAGGAGGGACAGACAGAGAGAGGAGGAGCAGGATGAGGAGGGACAGACAGAGAGAGGAGGAGCAGTATGAGGAGGGACAGACAGAGAGAGGAGGAGCAGGATGAGGAGGGAAGGACAGAGAGAGGAGGAGCAGAATGAAGAGGGACAGACAGAGAGAGGAGGAGCAGGAGGAGGAGGGACATACAGAGAGAGGAGCAGGGTGAGGAGGGACAGACAGAGAGAGGAGGAGCAATATGAGGAGGGACAGACAGAGAGAGGAGGAGCAGGAAGAGGAGGGACATACAGAGAGAGGAGGAGCAGGATGAGGAGGGACAGACAGAGAGAGGAGGAGCAGGATGAGGAGGGACAGACAGAGAGAGGAGGAGCAGGATGAGGAGGGACAGACAGAGAGAGGAGGAGCAGGATGAGGAGGGACAGACAGAGAGAGGAGGAGCAGGATGAGGAGGGACAGACAGAGATAGGAGGAGCAGGATGAGGGGGGACAGACAGAGAGAGGAGGAGCAGGGTGAGGGGGGACATACAGAGAGAGGAGCAGGGTGAGGAGGGACAGACAGAGAGAAGAGGAGCAGGAAGAGGAGGGACATACAGAGAGAGGAGGAGCAGGATGAGGAGGGACAGACAGAGAGAGGAGGAGCATGGTGAGGAGGGACAGATAAAGAGAGGAGGAGCATGGTGAGGAGGGACAGACAGAGAGAGGAGGAGCAGGGTGAGGAGGGACATACAGAGATAGGAGGAGCAGGATGAGGGGGGACATGCAGAGAGAGGAGGAGCAGGGTGAGGAGGGCAAAGACGAACAGTTAGAGAGGAGAAATAGGCGAACTGGCAGCTATACAGAAAAACGATAACATTATTTAAACACAACATAAACTGTATTGATATAAATGATACTGTCTCACCTCATATCTCATTTGTAAATGTAGCGATATATCTAAAAAACACACACACACACACGCAGCGCTGTTCCGCCTTGCTGTTTCCGATGTTACACATCGCCACCATCTCCTCTCCATTACCTCTCTGTTTCTCCCCCAGAGGAAGAACAACTTCACTGCGCCAATTCACCTACATTTTCCGGGGGCGTCAATATTGTGCCAAACACTGACAATCTGTAAGCACCAAATGATACCAGTGTCTGCCTGCATTCTGCCTAAAATAGGCTTCAAGGTATCAGATCAACTCCAGTATCTCACGCTGTTTTCACACTTGCAGAAATATCCTGAAAAAATCGGGATATTTCCCGGAGGAGCTGTATATGTGACGCAAACAGCCGAATTTGTCACTCGGACTTCACCCAGAGTTTCTCCTGCCAGACCCCTAGTATTTTTTCTGCAGCATGTCCAAGTGAGCTGATATGAGAATGCCGCAGGAAATTATCCGGAGAATTCAGCTCGAGCAAATGGGAGGGAGGAGTGACATTGATATACAGTGACTGCTGCACAGGGCATAGAATGTATACACACGACCACTACGATATCCTTGCTCGTAATTAAACGGCTGCTTTACGTTTTCTGTTCGTCAGTATGTTCTTCTCCGCTCTTTTGTTGGTGCGTCATTACGTTGTACTACACGTAGCATTGATAGGCAAATATTCTCATTATAGCGTCGTATAGCGGACTCTGTTGCTTCGTCCGCTACTTTCACGTTGCATTTTTAGTCACCTCTTACCTCAGGAGACCCCCCCCCCCCTCTCCTGTCTGACAGGGATAGTCTCCCACTGTGAGGAGCATATGTGAACAGCCAGGTCAGGACAATCACCGGAGCAGTCCTCCTGAAATTATCATTAATACATATTTTCAGGAGTGCATGTCAAAATGGCTTTGGGGTGAGCTTCATGTGTGAATACAAACAGCTGATCTTTTCACGATGACTTTAACCAGTATTTCCTGCCAGTCCCCTAGAAAAAATGTGCAGTTGAGGTAAGCTGTAAGCTTGTGAAAACAGCGGGAAATATTCAGGAAAATTCACCATAGCCGTTTTCACATATGCACTCCTGAAAATATCCTGTTGTTGTTGTTGTTGTTTAGCTCTGACAGCTAGTTTAGTAGAAGCATGTTATCGTTTAGCTCTGACAGCTAGTTTAGTAGAAGCGTGTTGTTGTTTAGCTCTGATGGCCAGTTTAGTAGAAGCATGTTATTGTTTAGCTCTGACGGCAAGTTTAGTAGAAGCGTGCTGTTTTTTAGCTCTGACAGCTAGTTTAGTAGAAGCATGTTATCGTTTAGCTCTGACAGCTAGTTTAGTAGAAGCGTGTTGTTGTTTAGCTCTGACGGCTAGTTTAGTAGAAGCATGTTATTGTTTAGCTCTGACGGCAAGTTTAGTAGAAGCGTGCTGTTTTTTAGCTCTGACAGCTAGTTTAGTAGAAGCATGTTATCGTTTAGCTCTGACAGCTAGTTAAGTAGAAGCGTGTTGTTGTTTAGCTCTGATGGCTAGTTTAGTAGAAGCATGTTATTGTTTAGCTCTGACGGCAAGTTTAGTAGAAGCGTGCTGTTTTTTAGCTCTGACAGCTAGTTTAGTAGAAGCATGTTATTGTTTAGCTCTGACGGCAAGTTTAGTAGAAGCGTGTTGTTGTTTAGCTCTGACAGCTAGTTTAGTAGAAGCATGTTGTTGTTTAGCTCTGACGGCCAGTTTAGTAGAAGCTTGTTGTTGTTTAGCTCTGATGGCTAGTTTAGTAGAAGCATGTTATTGTTTAGCTCTGACAGCTAGTTTAGTAAAAGCGTGTTGTTGTTTAGCTCTACCGGCTAGTTTAGTAAAAGCGTGTTGTTGTTTAGCTCTGACAGCTAGTTTAGTAGAAGCGTGTTGTTGTTTAGCTCTGAAAGCTAGTTCAGTAGAAGCGTGTTGTTGTTTAGCTCTGACAGCTAGTTTAGTAGAAGTGTGTTGTTGTTTAGCTCTGATGGCCAGTTTAGTAGAAGCATGTTGTTGTTTAGCTCTGACGGCCAGTTTAGTAGAAGCTTGTTGTTTAGCTCTCTGACGGCCAGTTTAGTAGAAGCGTGTTGTTGTTTAGCTCTCTGACGGCCAGTTTAGTAGAAGCGTGTTGTTGTTTAGCTCTAACAGCTAGTTCAGTAGAAGCGTGTTGTTGTTTAGCTCTGACAGCTAGTTTAGTAGAAGTGTGTTGTTGTTTAGCTCTGACAGCTAGTTCAGTAGAAGCGTGTTGTTGTTTAGCTCTGACAGCTAGTTTAGTAGAAGCGTGTTGTTGTTTAGCTCTGACAGCTAGTTTAGTAGAAGCATGTTGTTGTTTAGCTCTGACGGCCAGTTTAGTAGAAGCTTGTTGTTTAGCTCTCTGACGGCCAGTTTAGTAGAAGCATGTTGTTGTTTAGCTCTGACGGCCAGTTTAGTAGAAGCGTGTTGTTTAGCTCTCTGACGGCTTGTTTAGTAGAAGCATGTTGTTGTTTAGCTCTCTGACGGCTAGTTTAGTAGAAGCATGTTGTTGTTTAGCTCTCTGACGGCTAGTTTAGTAGAAGCATGTTGTTGTTTAGCTCTCTGACGGCTTGTTTAGTAGAAGCATGTTGTTGTTTAGCTCTCTGACGGCTTGTTTAGTAGAAGCATGTTGTTGTTTAGCTCTCTGACGGCTTGTTTAGTAGAAGCGTGTTGTTGTTTAGCTCTCTGACGGCTTGTTTAGTAGAAGCTTGTTGTTGTTTAGCTCTCTGACGGCTTGTTTAGTAGAAGCATGTTGTTGTTTAGCTCTCTGACGGCTTGTTTAGTAGAAGCTTGTTGTTGTTTAGCTCTCTGACGGCTTGTTTAGTAGAAGCATGTTGTTGTTTAGCTCTCTGACAGCTTGTTTAGTAGAAGCATGTTGTTGTTTAGCTCTCTGACGGCTTGTTTAGTAGAACCATGTTGTTGTTTAGCTCTCTGACGGCTAGTTTAGTAGAAGCTTGTTGTTGTTTAGCTCTCTGACGGCTAGTTTAGTAGAACCATGTTGTTGTTTAGCTCTCTGACGGCTTGTTTAGTAGAAGCTTGTTGTTGTTTAGCTCTCTGACGGCTTGTTTAGTAGAAGTGTGCTGTTGTTTAGCTCTCTGACAGCTTGTTTAGTAGAAGTGTGCTGTTGTTTAGCTCTCTGACGGCTAGTTTAGTAGAAGCTTGTTGTTGTTTAGCTCTCTGACGGCTTGTTTAGTAGAAGCGTGTTGTTGTTTAGCTCTCTGACGGCTTGTTTAGTAGAAGTGTGCTGTTGTTTAGCTCTCTGACGGCTTGTTTAGTAGAAGTGTGCTGTTGTTTAGCTCTCTGACGGCTAGTTTAGTAGAAGCTTGTTGTTGTTTAGCTCTCTGACGGCTTGTTTAGTAGAAGCGTGTTGTTGTTTAGCTCTCTGACGGTTAGTTTAGTAGAAGCGTGTTATTGTTTAGCTCTCTGACGGCTAGTTTAGTAGAAGCTTGTTGTTGTTTAGCTCTCTGACAGCTTGTTTAGTAGAAGCGTGTTGTTGTTTAGCTCTCTGACGGCTAGTTTAGTAGAAGCGTGTTGTTGTTTAGCTCTCTGACGGTTAGTTTAGTAGAAGCTTGTTGTTGTTTAGCTCTCTGACGGCTTGTTTAGTAGAAGCGTGTTATTGTTTAGCTCTCTGACGGCTAGTTTAGTAGAAGCTTGTTGTTGTTTAGCTCTCTGACGGCTTGTTTAGTAGAAGCGTGTTGTTGTTTAGCTCTCTGACGGCTTGTTTAGTAGAAGCGTGTTGTTGTTTAGCTCTCTGACGGTTAGTTTAGTAGAAGCTTGTTGTTGTTTAGCTCTCTGACGGCTTGTTTAGTAGAAGCATGTTGTTGTTTAGCTCTGACAGCTAGTTTAGTAGAAGCGTGTTGTTGTTTAGCTCTGACAGCTAGTTTAGTAGAAGCGTGTTGTTGTTTAGCTCTGACAGCTAGTTTAGTAGAAGCGTGTTGTTGTTTAGCTCTGACAGCTAGTTTAGTAGAAGCATGTTGTTGTTTAGCTCTGACGGCCAGTTTAGTAGAAGCTTGTTGTTTAGCTCTCTGACGGCTTGTTTAGTAGAAGCATGTTGTTGTTTAGCTCTGACGGCCAG
The DNA here is from genome assembly GCA_020745685.1 of Tautogolabrus adspersus. Taxonomy (NCBI): domain Eukaryota; kingdom Metazoa; phylum Chordata; class Actinopteri; order Labriformes; family Labridae; genus Tautogolabrus; species Tautogolabrus adspersus. Next base: position 2,587,546 of record CM036540.1, read on the forward strand.
TTTAGTAGAAGCGTGTTGTTTAGCTCTCTGACGGCTTGTTTAGTAGAAGCATGTTGTTGTTTAGCTCTCTGACGGCTAGTTTAGTAGAAGCATGTTGTTGTTTAGCTCTCTGACGGCTAGTTTAGTAGAAGCATGTTGTTGTTTAGCTCTCTGACGGCTTGTTTAGTAGAAGCTTGTTGTTGTTTAGCTCTCTGACGGCTTGTTTAGTAGAAGCATGTTGTTGTTTAGCTCTCTGACGGCTAGTTTAGTAGAAGCATGTTGTTGTTTAGCTCTCTGACGGCTTGTTTAGTAGAAGCGTGTTTTTGTTTAGCTCTCTGACGGCTTGTTTAGTAGAAGCATGTTGT
>CM036540.1:2592889-2597889 GCA_020745685.1 Tautogolabrus adspersus
GTGCTTGATTCATGTTATATTTTGACCAAAGCACAGCACAGATGTTTCATTTAGACAACAGGGGACTGTTTGAAGAGGTGGAGAAGGGGGATAATACGTCCTCTTTAAAGATAAATAAATTGGCTTTAATTTTTGCCTCTTGGGGCAATTAAAGTCATTTGTTTTAAGTGTGCAGCGAAGCTTTAAGGCCAAACAGTTCTGGGGACTTTTTGAAGAGTAACTATCCAGTTGGGAGTTCCTGAGAACTACACATCATGTGGACTTATTTTAGTCTGCATTCGCACCGCCATGGTGCTGGGAGAGAACCTATACCCAAGCAGGATCTAAAAAGGTTCCTCTTAACGGGGTTCTATGTACTACAATAGCTCATAGTTCCTGTGATGCAGAACCAATAAAAAACGGGGAGGGTTCCAACAGTTCCTAGAACTATGAAATAGTTCCTGTGGTCCGAAATTGCCTAAAGACTTCATCACATACATGATCTCAGAATATTTGTTTGTACAGTCGACCTGTTCTCTTGTCTCTTATAAAAGAAATACCTTTACACAAGGACATGTTGTTTTGAAATTACACACAGGCTATAATATTTTTCTCAGTCCAAGTAAAAAAAAACAACTTTAGATTCATTTATCAATTTCAATCAGATCAAAAAGAGAGATTCACGCCTCAAGTGAACACAGCTGAATATACTGTATAGCACCCGACAACAGACTGCAACCACGTGACCGGTGCGATCTCCATGCACTTAATGAAACTGCTTCATTATGTTTTTGTTCTTCGCCGCTCTTCTGATGATATTGTGGACGTGTTGAACACATAGCACCAATTAAACTACAAAAACTGTCTTTATAGCGTCTGACTCTTGCTTCGTCTACCACTTCTGTGTCGTACCTTTAAAGGAAGAATGAGCGACATGTTACACATAAATACCGCAGAAATCCAGTCTATCCTGTGTAAATGTCTCTCTGAGTCATGACTGTCTACAATGAGTGGGAAGCTCGAGTCCCGCTGGCTGTGTTGTTGTTACAGCCGTGTTTACATGGACGGGCTGTTTTAGTCAAGGACTAGAGGAAAGAAGAAGAACATACTCACTGATTATTTGGATGTCATGTAAGTGTTTTTAGATCACGGTCATTCTGTGTCAATTTCTGTACAATGTGAAGCTACGAGCTAAAGAGTGCTAACATTAGCATGCTAACACAACAATGCAGGCCACAGACTTTTGCAGCTCGAGCCAAGGACAATTTTTCCGCCGCTTGCCCCCTGAGACCTCCTGTCCAACAGTGACACTCTCAGGCTGTAAGGTACATGTGTGAACAACAACTCAGGAAGATTTCGGGGGAAGCCTGCCTGAACTGTTTAAGAAATTTTCACGCCTGCATATGTGACCACGGCCAAAAAACAGAGACCAGCAGAAACCCTCAGAGCTGTCCTGAGAGTGTTCAAAGAGCAGACAGAGTTCAGAGTGACGGACATTAACATGTGAAAGAAGAGCTCCGGGTCAGGCTGGTTCAGACTTGTTGAACTGGGATGGTCTGCAGGGGTTTAACAGCTGAAAAGAATGAATAGGAGGTGAAACTGGGGGAGGAGGGTCTAGTCTTTTTCTTAAGGGGCCCCTGACACCCCCACCCCCACCCCTGCTTCATGCATCAGCAGCAGCACAGAGCTCAGAAAGGAAGAAAGAGAAACATTTGGACAACAAAACAACAGAGAAGCATGCTAACACTGTTTTATACACACAGAGAGAGAGAATGTATCTATTGATACACAGCATGAATGTCAAACTAACTCCAGCTAACCAAGATTAAAGTCTCTTTAGCCTGTTTTCACACACATTCATTTTAAATACAACCAAGAGGTCTTTTTTATTTTTATCTTTGGGCTGTTTATGCCTTCACCCAGAGACAGGACAGTGGACGGAGCCAGAAACCGGAAAGAGAGAGAGAGAGGGGAGCGACATGAGGGAAAGGAGCCACCGTTCGGACTGGAACCAGGACCCCCCGCCTGGAGGTCCACAGCCCCCGCACACAGGGCACGCACACCAACCACGAGGCCACTGGCGCTCTATAACCAGGAGTTTTGTGATAAATTATCATTTTTCCAGTTTTGCATCTGTTGTACCGCCTGACATGGAAAGTGTACCTGAACACCTCTGAGAGGAAAGTAGCTATTTTCATAATTATTTGAGAAGATCTACAAACCTTTTCACTTGACCATGAGGGTCAGTGAGGGTCAACTGGATGATGCAATATGCTTAAGTCTTTTATTACCACTAGAATTCAAAGTCCTATGATTACGGTTGTGCCGCCCAGACATTTGAGATCATGCTTATTACTTGACAAAAGTTTTTAAATAATCTCAAATATTATATATAAATGTTTGTTTATTTCAAAGGTTATATTCATTAAATAATGCTAAAGAGAGGTGTGCTTGGGCACGGTACACTTCATGCACGAGCACAAGCACACGGGTACACAACGCTGACAGCCTTCATTAGGGAGAAATCCAGAGTTTTACGACGTTATCTGACTAACATGACTCAAAATAAGTCACAAAGTAGCTGTCATGTTCTCCGTGTTGTTCTCCATGCAGACTCGCCGCGCGTCTCTTTTATTTTTTTAATTAATTTACGGCTGTATTTGATTAAAGTGACTCAAAATAAGCCGCAAAGTCAGTAAAGTAGCTGTCATGCTCTCTGTGTTATTCTCCGATGTGCAGACGCAGACTCGACTGCGCGTCCCTTTTTTTTTTTTTCTCTTGAGTCTGCCTGTTTGTAAACTGAGCACGCTTCATAATAACATAAAGCATGCATGTGCTGTATTACGACGTTATGTACAAGAGGTTATCGTGCTCAGGCACGGCTAGTCCTGATGCAGTGTGACTGCGGGCCATGATGGCCAGCGGGGGAATGGCGCAGCGGGGGGGGGGCAATCGTGCTTGAGTACGGCACGGTACGGATGGCCAGTGTGACCGCGCCCTGAGTGCTCCGATTTGTGCTCAAGCACGGCACAGTTTTTAGGCCCTGGCACGCTTGGAAGAGTACAGTTCATGCACAAGCACAAGCACGGGCACACAAAGTGGACAGCCTTCATTATGGAGAAATCCCAGAGAGTTCTGTCTGTATCTGCAATCGTGCTTAAGCACGGTACGGGACAACTTTGCCTAGTGTGAGTGCACCCTAAATCGTGCATGTTGAGTCAGTTTACAGAGATATCTGTGACTGATCTACAGCCTTAGTGCGCAGAGAAAGATCACACTAAACAGTGGGGGTATAATACCACAACAACAAAAATAGAAATGGTGTCCAGGACTTCTATAATTTCTTGTTTGTAATTACCAAAACTTGCAGACCAATTCCTGCTTAATTGCACAAAAACATTGGCAAGGTTTCAGAACTAACCCGTTGCATATTAATGTGATGCCAAACGGACTTGTAAAATATCTAAGGCCCCGTGTCCACTAGCGTTTTTTCTGGGCAGAAAAGTGCTGGCTGTGCAATCGGTAGTGTTTGCATGAAGCATTTGTTTGCTGAGAAGAAAAGTGCTGCACGTCCGTCCTGTCTCTATGACAACAGTTTGTTGACAACGGCCGCTGTATGACCGACACGGCTCCGTTACTTTTTACTGCATGTTTTATATTTGAGATCGTTTTTTACCCCAGCAGACATGGAGCAAAGAGGATGCGGGTACAAGATACGATCCATAGGAGGCTAAAATACGGGGAATATCATACATTTTGAAAAGAGCGCCGGTGACGTCAACAGCGCCTTTCTGAAAAGTTGAAAGATTTTTAACTTGAGCGCTCGGAGCGGCCGCACAAAAACGGCAGAGCGCTTGTTCAAAAGACGCTGGATGCTGCGCTTTTCATCCAGGCGGCCGCTTTCTGTTGCAAACGCTCTCTACTCATTGAAAACAACAGAAAAAAGACGCTGGCGCAAAAACGCTAGGTGGACACGGGGCCTAAGAGAAAATATCAAAGATCTAAAGCTTCTGTGCTTTTTGATTCTATCGATTATTAAAGTAACAGATATTATTGTTTTGAATCATTTGGTATCCATCACTGTTGAACACAATCCTCTGTCAGTGTGAACACGGGAAACATGGGCCGTCAGAGGAAGTGATGTCAAAGGAGCGTCACTCACGAACAGATGAAACGATAAAGAGGATTTTCTCTTCACATCTGTCGAGTCACTCTGACAGCTGATTGGTCCACGTAATGATAGCTCCGCCTAATCTGCAGAATGACGCTGTAAATTTATTAGTATTGAGGCACACAGTGTAACTGTGTGTGTGCTTGTGTGTGTGTAATCTGAAAAGCTAGAGGTCAACATCTGGACGTGGACATGAACTCTGAGTCTCTGCATCCGTTTATATTTAACATGAACAGATTTCACACAACCATCTGAGACATACCTAGAGGATGTGACATTTTTAATGAGATGCATCTCTCGTTTTAAATAATAAAGAAACTATGAGAAAATGTGCACAATGTTTGACCACACGTTTGTCCCTGTAAAGTGTCTTTGAGGGTTTTGAAAAGTGATTTATGAAGTTATTCTTCTTAACTAAGACTCGTAATAAGTTCTATGATTATGAGGTTAAAGGAACTGTGCAGAAAAGCAGATCTCTGCACTCACTGCTTTAAAACAGTTCTTTAATCAGGTTTCTCACTTATGATTTAGAGTTTTCTATACTGTGACCGCTCTCCTTATAAGGTCTTCTGTTATTAGGATATTAAATCTTAACCCCTGCAGTCGGTCGTTTGTAATCTCTGGATTCTGTAAAGTCTGTTTAACGTGTAGAGTTTGATCGACAGAGAAATGTCTCATCATCGTCAGAGATCTCACTCTTCATTAAAACCATAATAAATGCATTCTGTTACTACTGTGTGTGTGTGTGTGTGTGTGTGTGTGTGTGTGTGTGTGTGTGTGTGTGTGTGTGTGTGTGTGTGTGTGTGTGTGCGTGCGTGCGTGCGTGCGTGCGTGCGGTGTGTGCGGTGTG
>CM036540.1:2600389-2690389 GCA_020745685.1 Tautogolabrus adspersus
GTTTCTGTCCTCTCTGAGTGATCTGTAGGTGTTTAGTCGTCCATCACCAGACGATTACTGAAATTAAATCTCGTCTGTAACGTTCGTCTATTAGCGAGTAAAATGTAACCATTACAGTCCAGCTGCTTTAGCAAAAAGAAGCATGCTAAATCAATATCTACAGAATTGTATTTCACAATGAGGATTAAATGCAGCAGTTAATAATGAAGCTAACTAGCTTGTAGATTAACGTTATATTAAACAGCATGTCATCACGTAATGTGGCGGATGGTTGTTTTTTCTTTATTTCTCCATTATGTAATCAGGTCGTTGTTGTTAAAGATGTCTAATATGTAAAATCTAAATAATATTAAGATTCTTCATCAGCAGCTGTCTGACGTTTTTAATCTAACTATGAAAGCTGCTGTCGCAGTAAACGGACAGCAGCAGACTCTGAATGGCCGCAGTAATGGCCGCCACCACAAGATGGCAGCGCCCACAAACCGGCCGTGGGAATCGGTCTATAGGTATGGAAAACTGTTGAAGTGAAGACTTATTAATATCAGGAGCGGTTTGATATAATGGCCGTATGGGGCGTCACCGGTCGCTCCCTAGAGTGTAGAAAGTCTACTTCAACACGTTCAACATAAATTCATAAATGAATGGGTACAGTGCGTCTGGTCTATTTCTGCGTCAGTTAGAGATGCACCGATCGTCTTTTTTTCAGTTCCGCTGTCAGGTTTTTCAAAACAAATCTTTGAAGTGTAAGAATTGTACTCCTGATCATATAGAGGGAACTGTTCCATCTCGTCTGAACGTCGTCATGGAGACCATTTGTGGACACTTCTCACAGTTCAGTCTGAACGTCTGCAAAGTGAGACTGCGCAAGTCGAGTCTCACAGCTCTATGTTTAAAGTGCCCAACCATCTGTCTTGATCGCTGACATGGATCAGCTCCCTCTGTTCGATATCTGATACGTAAATTATTTCAATATCAGACCCGATACCGATACAAGATCGGATCGGTCCCATCTCTAGTGTCAATACAGATACTTCCTGGTTTTGGGGCGCCGGCCAAACACAATTGAAGGTAATGGTGCGTTCCATTTGATTTGAGAACTTGAGAAATTTAATTTGCAACTAATTCTTGTTATTGTGTAATTAAATCAAACACACCAATAGTATTGTGCATGTTCTCTCTGTGGTCATGTTGTTATGTTGCTTTGGCGCACAAACTATCGCGTATAGACTGGCAAGGTTCTTTTGGAGGCGTCCATGTTGTTTTCCTACCGGTTACCAATTTGTCAACTCGAGTGTGAGGTCATTCCTAGCTCCGACATCCTACTCCCAAGATAAATGGAACTTTTGCCAGTCAGGTGACCTGAAGCTTCTCTCTGATTGGATTCTGCGCCCCAAAATGTTTTTCCCTCTCATGTGATTGGACAACTGACCGACCTGTCATCTTCACAGGGTTTTTTTCACAACCATAACTCCCTTTAGCTGAGTGACTAATGAAACAACTGTAGTGTTACAGGGGCAGCTGTGGCTCAGTGCAAGAGTCGGTCGCCTAGGAGGGGTTCGATCCCCAGCTCCTGCAGCAACATGTCTGATGTGTATTTGAGCAAGACACTTAAGCACAATTTGCTCCTGCTGCTATACAAGCTGAAGTCCATTTACCATTTACAGACTGTAGAGATGTTAAGAAACTAATGTCTTCTTAACTCAAGAAAAGATCTATTTTAATCAAGTCAAACTGATTGTTTCTAAAGTGAAAATTACTGCGATGCTAATTTTGTTAGCCCGTTAATGAAATGTACAATATTGTGTTAGCATCAAGCTATCAAACTAAGAAGTACATCCTGGTTAATCTGTGAGAAATTGTGTCTTCCCCGGAGAATAATGCACCAGCCACCACTGATCATTGTGCATATTTTAGTTGCCATTTAGAGTTGAGCACACGCTTCGGATCGGTCCTTATGATATTTATAAAAGCAACTTAAGAGTGAATGATGACTACAAGAAGGGATGTGACTGAGTACCGGAGGCTCTACTGAATAAACTTGTTAATATTAATATGTGGACAGCGCACTCAGATCACAGTTTTGAATTGTGAACTATGAACACGAGCTAGCTTATTTTAATCTCTTTGGACTGAACTTTGAGCTGGCTCTTTTTAAGTGTGAACTTGCATAACACTGCTAACACAAACAGAGGTTAAAGCCGTGTTAAATGATGATGAATGAGACTCTGTAGCTCCGGTCTGTCCTGCTGAGAGCTGTTGGTTTTATTCCAGAGTCTCTCTGAGGTTACTATGAGAACAGAAGACGCTCTGATGGTATGCTGCTCAGCCGTCACACGATAGAAAATATCCCATTCAGAACTTTAATACAACCCCAACACATTCATTCAACCCCTCATCTTCTCCCCCATCGCATCCATTCAGACCCCACGTCTCCTCTCAGCCAATCACAGCCTATCACTAAGGTTTAAAGTTCCCACAGTTCAGGTGACCTGAAGACATACATGTACAGCTCCACTCACTAGCTGTTTTCACACATTCACTACTAAAAATTTAGAGACATTTTCAGACAGTCTGCCGCTAACATCTTCCTGAGTTCCTCGTTCAGTTTTTCCCTGTTAGATGGGATGAGGGAGGGTCTCAGGCGACGGGACTTGATGTTAAAAAGACTGCAGCAATATAAGATGGCAGACAAAGACACTACAATGACAGTTTTTTTAATGTCACGTACTTGTAATGGGACATATTCACCGTAAAGAACACACCGGCGAGCGGATATGAGTATGAAGCACCTTCATTGCGTGCGTCAATCACAACTTTCACCCTGACCCATCGCACTTCTGTTAATCATAAGAACAGTAAAAACACAATGACACAGGCTCCTGCATGTTAAGCATTAATAAATATCATCTTTAGCCCACAGCAGACGAGAGATGTTCCGAGGCCACTCAATTCCCTGTCGATCAAAAGGAAATTAAAATTCAGACTAACCGACTCGACTAAAGGTAAGAAAACGCTCTGAAAACCGTCACGATTCAGCACAATGTATTCAAAACTGTCTGCGGGTTAACGATGTAATTTAGTCTGTCGAGTGTAGCTAATGTTAGCAGTACTTGCTCTGCGAGCCTTCTGATCTCCTTGCAGGTTAACGTCCACATACCTGTGCTGAATGTGGTTACTCATCACTCAGGTCGATATGTCAGATTAACCCTGACACACGACATACGTACAACTTTATCTCCATTTTCTAAATCAAACGACTGACAAACCGCGCTGCTCCTACAGCAGACTGGAATAGATCCAGAATTAAGCAGCCCTTTGAAATGAAAAGGAAATGTATTGTGAATCATGAGTCGATTTTTGGGCTCTAAGAATCAAGATTGAATCAAATGGTAAGATACTGAAAGATTCAGTCCTGTAAAAAAGGGATGTTATACACCTGACTCGCAGAAAGAACTCAGAACTTTAATCATCTTCTAAAAAACTGTCGACTGATTCTTATAGGGGTAAAACCTTTGAATGGATGAACTGATCGGACACTCGTGTGTAGCCCCTTAAATGACAATAAGTTGGTAGCGGAGTGTCAGAGCTCTCAATCAGCTCATTAACAGTTTCTCTTCTCTCAATCAGACCATCATAAACCGGAGCCTGTGTTAAACCTGGTTAGTCTGTGTGTTGTCTGTGTGTGTGTTGTTGTGTTGTTGTACAGTACCTGGGTGTGTGTATGCTGGTGGGCTCTGACACGCATACTGTGGAGGGTAGCGGTGTCTCTTGCTGTGTTTTTGGACTTTGTAGTCCTTTTCACTGCGGGAGCGTCGGCTCTTGAGTGGCTCAGAGGAGGCTGCAGGAGGCAGCAGGCGCTCTATCAGGTCCGAGCTGGGCCAGGCGCGCCTCAGCGTGCTACTGCTAGTCTTCTTCATCCTCCGCAGGCCGCCAGGCAGTCAGCCACAGATCTATCGACAACACTCAGTCAAACTGTTCTTCGACAAAAAAAAAAAAAACGTCTGATTCGTTGGGTCAGACGTTTGACCCGAGGCTGCAGGTTCACAATTTGTCACGTGATCTCCATCCTGGACCGTCACTGTCAATAAATCAGCTGATGACAAACAACAACCTCCATGATGAGAAATAAAGACGCCGAGTCCTCACTCTGACACACTCGGTCATGGTCACGTCACTGTTGACATGACCGAGAACTCCACAGAGACGAGTCAGGAGAGGACACCGAGCGGAAAGAGTCAGCGGGGAGATCCCTTCAACTCTGCACACACACACCAAACACACACTGTATAGACAAACACACACACACCAAACAGACACTCAGCAAGCCGAGGTGTTCACAGCACTCCAGAAGCTAGCTGTTAGCCTAGCATGCTGCTTCAGCATCAGTTCTTCCTGCCGTTAGCTTTAGCTTTAGCAAGAGGAATGGGACGGTTACAGAGGTCTCCAGGCTGTGGAAGGCGGTAAAAAGACCAGCGTGGACCTTCGTCAGAGAGACAAAAGCCTGAGCAGAGAAGGGAGGGAAGACGGGAGAGAGGGGGAGACAGAGGGGGAGGAAGGGGGCGCTAATACAAAAGACAGCGAGAGGAGAGAAGCTGTTCAGCCAGCGGAGGGAGGGAACGACACGATCTCCCCTCCACCTCCATCCATCCACGACCGCTCCTCCAGGACGCCCTCACACACACCAGCTGTTGATCCTTTGGGAAAACAGTGTGTGTGGGTGTGTGTGTGTCAGTGTGTGTGTGTGAGAGAGAGCAAGGCGGTGTGCGCAGCTCGGTGAGGGGATGATGGCGGGCGTGTAAAAGAGAGAAATCCATGAAAACAGAGCTTGTAGTCAGGACAAAGGGTTAATCCAGAGCAGAGCGAGCGCTGCCTCTCCTTTGTCTGCTCGTCCGTCCACTCGCCCCTCTCTCTCTTTCTCGCTCTCTGGTCCCTCGCTCTGCCGCTCAGCGTGTTGTTGTGGGAGAAAAGGAGAAGGAGGAGGGAGGAATCATGTCAGTCAACACCCCAACCTCCCCCCTGCTCTCCTCACCCCCCAAAAATCTGAACCCTGCTTAGTGAGCCCATTTGTGTTTCTGAAAGGAACTGTGAGGGAAATGTTAACCCTTGTGTGTGTGTTTGTGTGTTTAAAGTCAAGCTGGATAGAAGCCAAGCCAATGAGCCAACCAATCAGCACACAGCTCTAAGTTGACTCTCTAGTTAGCAACACACTGACCAAATGCTGCAACAGGCAGCAACACAGGCAGCACAGTATTTATAGAGAGTGATACAATGTTAACAAGCAACAACCTCAAAACTGCAGCTCCTCTCGTATCCACTAGAGGCTGTCTCCTGCAGTGAGTCAATCCCCATAGAAGCCCCATGTTAAAATGTCTGTTTACAGCCTGGTACAAAAACAGTTTGGGTCTCTAGAGCTCATTTCTCTCTTTTTGACAGGCTGAATGTTTACAACTCACCTATTAACATAACATTAGGGCTTAAAGTGATCTAGAATTAGGGGGCGTGGCCTCTGCGAGTGACAGGGGCTGGAGCTGTGTCAACTCAGCTAATTCAGCTAATTCAGTCACTAAACTTCACCTCTAGGCCGTGTTTGTGCTGCTGGAGCCTTTTTATGAAGCATTATTTTTAAGGCATTTTATGCCTTTATCTAGAGCAGTGGTCACATGATTATCAAAATAGATTACGTCATATTTCCTGGTCTTATTAGGTTTGCTGACGCCTTTTCTTTTCAGTCCTGTCAGAAACTTCTCCATCTCTCTTTCTCCGTCAGCTCTGTACACCGGTGTTCCTGTGTACTTCGCGGTCACACTGGCAATCCGTACCGTGCCCAAGCACGCTTCAACCCTAAAGTCCAGTTCGTTTGGCCAGTGTGACCGCTCCGTCCCGTGCTCAGGCACGCTACACTTCTTGGCTTTGGCACACTTCGGAGAGGTGTGCTTCGGCACGGTACACTTCATGCACGAGCACAAGCACGCGGGTACACAACGCTGACAGCCTTCATTATGGAGAAATCCAGAGTTTTATGGCTGTATCTGAGTGTATCTGACCAACATGACTCAGAATAAGCCACAAAGTAGCTGTCATATTCTCCGATGTGAAGACGCGGACTCGACCGCGTATCTCTTTTATTTCTTTAATTAATTTACGGCTGTAGCTGATTAAAGTGACTCAAAATAAGCCTCAAAGTCAGTAAAGTAGCTGTCATGCTCTCAGTGTTGTTCTCAGATGTGCAGACGCGGACTCGACTGCGCGTCCATTTTTTATTTATTTTTTTCTCTCTAGTCCGCCTGTTTGTAAACTGATCACGCTTCATAATAACATAAAGCATGCGTGTGCTGTATTACGACGTTATGTACAAGAGGTAATCATGCTCAGGCTCAGGTTAGTCCTGATGCAGTGTGACAGCGAGCAGTGCTGGCCAGTGGGGGAATGGCGCAGCGGGAGTGTAATCGTGGATGAGTACGGCACAAAAATACTGAAAGTCCCCCCCCTGGGGGGGCGCGCCCCACTATTTGAGAAGCACTGATCTAGAGACACAACAGTGGATAGAGTCAGATACCTGGAGAAGGAGGGCGGGGAATTACATGCGGGACGCCGGGAGAGGAGCCCCAGTTGGAACCCGAACCCAGGCTGCCTGCTTGGAGGAGCACAGCCTCCATAAATGGGGCCCACACACTATGATATCTGTGCCACCTGCTGTAGCCTTTTTCATGTAAATATCAGACAAGGGAACAGACAGAGAAGACCACAATCTCCATAATAATTGTAATTACTTCAGGCTACCCTCACTTCACGCTGAACATGCTCTGTGTGGTAGAACTTTTAGTCTTTCAATTAACCTACTTTGAACGAATTTAGTACATGGCACGGTAATGTTCGAAATCAAGCCGAAACCTCAGGTGGTGAAAAATGAAGTCAATGTGGAAGTGCAAAATCCTGCAGTTCTTCCAGTGTCCACTAGAGGCTGGCTGCAGAAGCACAGGAAGTCACATACACACCCATTCAAAAAAGCCTGTTTTTACAGACGAAATTAACATGTTTACAGCCTGGTTCAAAAAAACAAATATGTCTGATTAGTTATTGTCCGTCACACACTGTGTGGGGGGTTCATTTTTTTATAACGCATCCGTTTTGATTTTATGAACGATACGTGTTATCCATAGTGAGGCACGTAGCTGACATGATTAACAGGCGGGCGCGTTGTACCGGCTTGTCAGGAGGCTTTAATCCCGCCTCAGCTCCAGCTCTCAGCCTGTCGTGAGCTTGACTGAAAGTTAGGCTGAGACAGCATTTCCGGCACGGAGACTCCCATCGATGGGAATCCGGCACCCCCTGCAGGAACAGAGGTGTGATTACCCATTTCTCCAGACAGGCCTGCACATCCTTAGTCTTGTGTGCATTTTGTTTGTTATTCAAAACAAGACATTACCCAACATTGGCTGCCTAGGACTTCTATTGTTCTGGCCGTGGTATCGAAACAGGCGTTGAAAGCGTTTGATTTTTATTCCAATCGTATTAAAGTTTAAAAAGCTAGTATCCTGACAAACCGTCTCCAACAGACCCACACATCTATCACAAAGCTTCATCTTATGGTTGTTAAACACAACATCTACAGCACATAAATCCTGGACCAAAATTAAGTAAGACCCACATCTCCTCTGATCGATCTCACACAGCTTAAACCAGAGGAGGTTTTTTTCTTTATGAGTGACACTGTGACGTCCTGCTGTGGTGAACAGGTGTCTTTATTTTATATTTTATTCTCTACATGGATCATACACATGCAGAAAACAGCCCTGCCAGCTGCAGAGGACTGTGATTATAATGTTAGTGCATGTAAGAAAAGCTATTCTACTGATAGACAGCAGGGGGCAGCATGGGTCATTACGTTATACTGTGACTTGTGACAGAGACGGGTAACATTCAGATGACCACTAATGTTACTGCATCATCACACATACTGAAACATTAATGTGATTCATGTCAGCTGTGAACCACTGTGGACTAAAAACACCACAGAGGAAGAACACAGAGTCACGTTTGGCTGTGTACTGTCTCCCTCTAGTGGACAAACACAAGTACAGCATCACACAGGATTGAAAGGCTCCATCTAAAGATGAATAAAGCTCCTGCAGTAAGGTGATTCAACAAACAAACAAACAAACACAGAGGTATAAATAAATAGAGCAACAAAAAACAACACAATGCAATGTCTGCCTTCATTTGGCAGATATTTTGGATAGTCTTCAGACAAAAATGCTCTTTAGTTCGAGCTACATTTTAATCATCTTTAGTCATTTTGGTCCAGTTTCAGTCTATTAAAAGCACGTACACCTCATTCTATATATCATGGAGAAGATTTCATGGACTTTTGCTGCGTTCCATTTGATCTCGGAAGTCGGAAATTCTGAGTTGCCGATCTGATACGTCATCAGGAACGCCCCCTGAAGTCGGAATCCGACTCGGAAACTCTGAGAACATTCAGTAGCCCGACTTAAAATCCAGCATGGCTGCTACGTGCATCAACCGTAACGTATAGGCTTTAACTATCGTGTTTATTAGCAGAGTAGAATTTGACAGTCCATCACTACGATTTTCGGCGCGTTTTTGTTTGTTGATGAAAGCAAAATGTACATTTCATCAGAGTTTTAGGGCGCACTCCAGGACTAACCGGGCCTGAGAACTGTTACCTCTTGTACACAACGTCGTAATACAACACATGCATGGTGCACATTGCGTGCTTAGTTTACAAGACAGGTGGACTCAAAAAATAAAAAATAAATAAAAAGGACGCACTGTCGAGTCCATGTCCGCACATCAGAGAACAACACACAGAACATGACAGCTACTGTACTGACTTTGTGTCTTATTGTGAGTCATGTTAGTCAGATACAGACAGAACACTCTGGATTTGTCCATAATGAAGGCTGTCCACGTTGTGTACCCGTGCTTGTGCTCGTGCATGAACTGTACCGTGCTGAAGCACACCTCTTCCAAGCGTGCCAGGGCCAAGGAAGTGTACCATGCTTGAGAACGGATCGGAGCACTCACACTGGTCAAGTGAACTGGACTTTAGGGGTGAAGCGTGCTTTGGCACAGTACGGATTGCCTAATGTGAGTGCGCCCTTGGTCAAGGTTCTATTTTGAGTTCATCAATGTCTCGTCTTTATCGTGGAAAAACAGTTGCTGACAAACAATTATTGTAATGTTTATCGTTAACTAAATTAACAGTGGTTTGTATGCACAGTTAAAGCTCGATTAGAACATTTAATTGGATTACTGACCTTGTTCCAGTTTACGAGCACTGAGGGAAAATCGATGGATGGATGTCTGACACTCGTATTCGTCACATAAAGACAAATGATGACGAAAATTAAATAAACACTGCGTCTCAGGCTTAGATCACACGTAGGCGGGTATTTTTGGAAACTAAGGTTTTTCTGTGCGCTTTGGCCTTTTGTATGCAAGCAGCTTTTGAGGTCACTGAAAACGCAGCTTCTTTAAAACTCCTTCCTGGGTGAAGATTTCAGAAACTCCGTTTAAGGTGTTTCTGTGTAGACTAGGGTTTAATCCTGGAAGACAGGATTCCCGGGAAATCTGATCAAGACAATTTCCCGATTCCCGGAAAAGGTAATGATGGGAAATAAAATAAAATAAAAATTGCGCCTCTGTTGTAGTGCTGCCTTTAAGCATTAAGCAACCCTTATAAAACCAATATTTTACAGAACTCCATTATATAAACTAACGAAATCTGCGAGTGTGCCATTACGCACAGAGGTGGAGATCGCAGTCAGGTCACATAGGCTTTTCTCTCGATGACGTAATTTTGAGACATTCCTACCGCACACTGCCGTCCACAAATAAAAAAACCCGAATTCGAATGCGAATACACCCTCCCCTGAACAACCAGTAGATGGCAGTGTTTTGCAGCCACCGCTGGTTATGGTTATGGTTAGGTATTTGGCAGACAGTTTTATCCAAATTTACCGTCTATGACTGCTGCAGGATCAACAACATGGAAGCGACCAGTGGACTTACTGGATGGGTAACTAATAACTAGTGATAACTGTTTCTTGTGGGTTGTAATGCCATTTTTTTTAATCTACTAGACAGTATACATGAGTCCACTAAGTCAGTGTACAGACAGATGTCACTGTCAGATGTTTCCGATGTTGACATGACGTCTGCGAATGTTAGCCAGCTAGCAGCTAGTTCTAAGTCCCCTGTCCCTGAGTAAAACTTTGAGTAGGGGGGGGGCACTGCTTATAGCTTTTCAGAAGACAAGTCACAGACAATCCACTTGGCATTTCATAGCGTTGCAGCAGATGTCACGCACGCAGCACACTTGATCATTGCAAACTGACAGCCTGTGTTGATGGACATAAACTGTGTTCTTTTGCGCTAATAATGTTAAAAATAATATACACAAATGTCAGTTTGGGATTTGGGAACACATGGGCCTATTTGAATGATGTCAGAAAATTAGGCCTACTTGGGCTTAGCTGCAAAAACCCCCCGCTATTTCCCGGGATTCCCGTTTTCATGGCAGCTGCAAAGCCAAACCATACTAACAAGCAGGTTTGTAGCCCCGCTCGCCCAAACGTGTGTAAGAGCCAAAGACATTACGAGGTGCATTGGTGTTTTCATGAAAAATTAAAGGAATCTTTTTCAGTCATAATTTGTCTTCAGTCTCATTTTGTAAAATAAATCGTGAGAGAATCGTATTATGAACCCAGTATCATGAATCGTATCGGGAGTTGAGTGAATTGTTACATCCCTAATTAGAAATGGTCGTTGCAGAGGAATGGCAAGAACATTTTAGCAAGTCAAAGACATCTTTGTTGACTTGTCGTGCTCATGACAGTCGTAACAGTGCATTTTGCATTTTCATATGGACAAAGATGTTTTTGAGAAGTAAGCGTGTGGCCGGTATTATTTGATTAAACAGAGGAGGAAAACCTTCGTTTTAAAAAATACCCATCTACGTGTGGACTAGGCCCCAGTCGAGTCTTCATGTAAACTAAAAATGACGGAAACAGAGTAAAGTCATTCAGTAACATGACTTATAACGTAAAGGTCTGGGGCCTCATTTATCAACAGTGCGTAAGCATGGATCTGTGCGTAATGAGTGCGTAAGAACATTCCCACGCAAAGAGTGGTATTTATCAACTTGTACTTTTACTTAGAAACGTGTGTAAATGTAAGCACAGCTCTGAGCATGCTTACGCACAGAATCTAGCGGTAGAACATTGAAACTACAAATAAAAAACACTACAACTTAGATGCATGTTCCGAGTTTTCTTTAATTAAAACCCCCAAATAAGTGATTTTGTGTAGTTTGAAACAGACGCGTTGCCTAATTGGTCTCAAAACCTTAAAAAGACCGCTGTGACGGGCGTTTAAAATGATTTATCATGGCAAGTTTTGCATTATTAGAAGATTTGGCGAACCGTGCGCTCCGCAGTAAGTGCGTTTCAAAAGCGCGCACTGATCTGTTTGGTCCAGCGTGTTCTGTTGGGAGAGAGTCACTGCTTGATTATTTCCCCAGACAGAGCTGTGCCCCCGATGACGCTGTACTGTAAATGCACTGCTTGTGGAGCATTCTGTTGTCCTCCAGCTGCAGATACTTCTAGCTTTTGTGCCAAGATGTGTTTTAATTTTTTTTGCACTGAGCTTATGATCAAACTTCATCTTCGTGTGTTCTCCTCTGACCTACAGAATTTACTGAAATTGTCACCTTCACTCATGCAGCATTTGTTCTTTTGTTAGTAACTTTGACTTATTGAAAAGACAAATAATTAATTCGGGTCACTTGGCACGAGAGTTACTACCCTTATTCATGAGGTTCTATTTTATAAATGAGACCCCTGGTGTTTAATCTGGACAACTTCCTGCAAAGTTCTACTGTGAAAGTTTGAAAAGGATGTGGCGAGTCTCTCTATGATGCAGGTATTTACATGACGAAGGTAGAAGCTCGGAATACAATGTTTTTTATACAGCTCTGATTTTATGTTGTTGAATAAAACTGAGGTTGTGTGTGTGTGTGTGTGTGTGTGTGTGTGTGTGTGTGTGTGTGTGTGTGTGTGTGTTTTGTTTCAGTAACACTCAACATCCTGTCAGCACAGGACTCTGTAATGACATTAATTAAAATAAACTAATGAAAGAGACAAAACATGAGACAGACAGAAAGGTAGAGAGGGGGGGGGAGGGGAACCCCATGCCTGTAGGCACACACACAGACACACACACACACACACACACACACACACACACACAGACACACACACACACAGACACAGACACACACACACACACACACACACACACACACACACACACACACACACACACAGTGATGGTAAAAGTAATTTTCCTGCCGATGAAAGGCTCGGCTCAATTACCTCAAAACTCACCTCTGTCTGAACACGATCAGGTGTGTATCTGTGTGTCGCTGTGTGTGTTTGTGTGTTTGCATGAAGACTTCACATAGTTGTAGTAACTTGATCTACTGTGTATTGTTCACTCACACACACTCTCAACTGTGAGGAAGAGGAGCAGACAGATGGAGGAGGATCCCAGTTCATGTTTTTATAGTTTTGTTAAAGGTACAGTATGTAGAGTAGCATGCTAATGTTTACATTAAAATATCTAACTTCAATTAAAAATGGACTAAACCCATGTTGTATATATTTTAGTTGAGTACTTACATCACCTCAAATATTTCCAAAAGTTATCAAAGCCAGAGAAATCCGTAATTTTATAGTTGTAACGGGACGTGTCTTTTAGGCGGCCGCCATGATGAGCCGAATCCAACCTGTGGCTCCTTTCCCGCATGTCATTCCACTCTCTCTCTCCCTGATTTCCAACTCTATCCACTGTCCTATCTCTACAATAAAGCCCCCCCCAAAAAAAAAAAGGTTTGATGATACTAGTGAGCAGAGCTTGTAGATACTGATTGTTACAGGGCTTAAAGTAAAAAAAAAGTAGATCACAGGAGAACTACAAGATCACGGTAGAACTTGATCACAAGAGAACTAAAAGATCACAAGAGACCTACAAGATCACAGGAGAACTACAAGATCACGCGGGAATAAAGAGAGAAGCGTGTAAACAACATGTTGCTTTGTCTTTCTGAGGATGATTTGTTGTTCATTCGGCGCCTGTTTTGACGTCATGTTGATAAAGTGATGAAATATACGATAAGGAGTCTGTATAGTGTGTTTTATTTTGAAATTGACCGGACACCCTGTGCGTTGTTTTGTCTGACTTCCTGTCCAGGTTGTTCTATTCTGTGCAGCTTGACGCATGCCTTTGATTTATCGTGATGCGGACGTGGATGGTTCTGCATCGATGCAGTGACACAACATAATCCATTATTGCCTACTGAAGTTGGCTGTAGATTTTCTGACCAACGGCTTACTTTAGTTAAAATGTGAAGACATTATGTTGACATAGATTTCTAAAGCACCTTCATAATAACAAAAAGGAGTTCATATTTATCTGACTGCTCGTCTTCATTGATGAAAAAGTAGCCGTGTGCAGTCATATAGAAAGTTGAGGATGCAACCCATCGCGATGCATCCTGACATCGAAAACTGACAGGAAACTCGAATCGAATCGTGAGACCAGTGAAGATGCACAGCTCTGGTGTTTTAAGGTGATTTAATGAAACAAACCACTGATGAACTGAGTAACCAGACACACAGTGAGGAAGGAACCGAAGGAGGTGGGGCAACCTGGTGTGTATGAAGAGAGTAGAGACATTGACATAAAAGAAAACTTTCAAAAAATGTTTTGGCTTTTAATAACTGTCCTTAAAATACGGAAAAAAACGCAATCGTGATCTGTAGTACATTGTATTACAAGAAGCGCATACACTGTGTCCGCTTTAATGGAAACACCACAACAACAACAAAAATAATAATAATAATAATGTAAATAAAAGTAAAAGACACATTTAGGATCCATGTGGTACTCTGCAGAGATCATGATTTGTGTTCCTTATAACACAGGTGAAGTACATCTGATACACAGATTATCTGTGTGTGTGTGTGTGTGTGTGTGTGTGTGTGTGTGTGTGTGTGTGTGTGTGTGTGTGTGTGTGTGTGTGTGTGTGTGTGTGTGTGTGTGTGTGTGTGTGTGTGTGTGTGTGAATGCCTGTGGTGTTGAGGAGAATAAGTCTTCTATTCATGGCTCTCCTGCCTTTCTTTTCTTTAATCAGAGCAGAAAACCCTCTCTCTCTCTCTCTCTCTCTCTCTCTCTCTCTCTCTCTCTCTCTCTCTCTCTCTCTCTCTCTCTCTCTCTCTCTCTCTCTCTCTCTCTCTCTCTCTCTCTCTCTCTCTCTCTCTCTCTCTCACACACGCGCACACAGATACAACTATCTCTTTAAACTTAAATAGATGAGAGGGGAAAACTTAAAATGAAGAGACTGAAAGTTCCTGATTAGTTCAATTAGAGGCAGAGCTGCTACACTCACTCACTCACACAAACACAAACACAAACACACACACACACACACACACACACACACACACACACACACACACACACACACACACACACACACCAGCAGCTTACAGTCTTACAGTTCAGTTCTGTACAGTTGATGCTTTGGCTGAAAGCACAAACGGTTCACTGGCTTGCAGCTAAACCAGCATGGAGTTCCAAACACAGACACACAAAGACCACCTGAGGGGGTCTGGGGGTCTTAGCTGAGTCCACCAGGGTTCAGGTGAGGCCTTCATCCTGACTAAAAAATCCAGGTAGAGGTGGGACAAAATATATCGTGGTACCTGACTCGTGGATTAATTAATGGTGCTAAATATTGGTGTGTTAAATTTAAAAAACAATGTGGCGCTACAAACAGATTTCCCTGGCGATATATGCGTCACAGCGTTGTAACTCCGTGAATCCTCAGGGTGGCGCTCATGACATGAATACGAATTTGCGAGGTGTCAAACAGAAAAGAAGTCAAAGGACGAAGCGTGATAAGAAGGGAAACTGACACCAGATAGCGGTGAATAAAAACATTCTGCACTTTTACGTTCCAGGGGTATTTTATATTCTTCCGTTAATCAGATAACATGAAGTATTAATTATCGCAGAATCACTGCATTGTAATATTGTTATTGCAGGTCATGTATTGCTAATTGTATTCTTAGACCCCATGTCGCTAGCATTTTTCCGGGGCAGAAAAGCGCTCGGGAGAGCTTGTATGAAGCGTTTGTGCGCTGAGAAGAAAAGCACTGTACATCCATCCCGTCTCTATGACAACAGTGTGTTGACAACAACCGCTGAATGACCGACACTGCTGCGTTACTTTTTACTGAAAGTTTTATATTTGAGATTGTTTATTACTCGATTAGACACGGAGCAAAGAGGATGTGGGTACAACTTACGATCCATAGGCGTCAAAACTACAGGGAATATCCAACATTTGGAAAAGAGCGCCAGTGACGTCAACAGCACCTTTCTGAATAGAAAGATTTTCAACTTGAGCGATTGGAGCGGCCGCACAAAGAAAGGAGGAGAGCTCGGAAAAAGACGCTGGGTGCCGTGCTTTTTCGCCGGGCGGCCGCCTGCTGCTGCTAACACTCTCCTCTTTGAAAACAATTGAAAAAAGACGCTGGCGCTCAACCATTGACACCTGTTTTGATACCATGGCAACAAAAATACAAGTCATGGGCAGCCAGCAGTGTAACGGGGTTTGCCTGCAATTTGTTTTATAATTAAAAACATATTATTACATAATGTTGGGTGCCTAGAACTTGTGTTTTTGTTGCCATGGTTTCGAAACAGGTATCGATATTGCTAGATTTTTACTAGAATCGTATCAAAGTTTAAAAATCGGCTCCTTACAAATCTGTTCGGATGTGAGCAGCATTAAAGGAGTTAAACGCAGGAAATCATGAACTTAACTTAAAACTGTCTGAGTGTAATAACAGACTGAAGACATCACTATAATCAACTGCTAATTAAAATGTTCAGTGTGCACGTGCAGATGTGTTTCTACCTGAACATCACAGAAACAGGTGAAGGATAATGTGCAGGAGGAGGTCACACACACACCCCGGACACACACACACACACACACACACACAGGTGATCCAACTCAGACAGCGGGGGATGCTGAGGCCTTACCCAGGTATTTGATGGTGAATCCCCGCGGCGGGTTGAGGGACCTCCGCATCCATCCCTCCCTCAGCACTTCCAGGTGGTCCTCCTTCCCCTGGATCAGCAGCACATGCTCATCTATCCAGCCCAGGAAGAAGGTCTCGGACACGGCCTCGGTGATCCGCTGGTTCCACACATGCTGCTGCGAGTTTTCCGCTTTGAAATCCGCAAAAATCTCGTAGCCGGTGTGGTGTCGCGGAAGCTCGTCGCTCTCTGACACTCCGCCCGCTCCCCCCGCCTCCCCGGCCCCGACTCTGGACAGCACTATGGCCAGGGAGTGAGGCGCTATCTGCAGGAACGACTCCATGACGCTGTGGGCCTTTAGCTGGCTGTGAGGAGCAGAGCGATCACCGTATTCACACACACACTGTCCATGTTAGCTAACAGCAGGTCACACCGCATAGCCTCACTCAGCCTCCATCAGGCTAGCATGCTAGCTCCCGTTAGCGTTACATGAAGCCCATTCCCTCACCTTACAGGTAGGTCTCGTGCTCCGGACGGAATGTTTCACCCCCGAACCGACCCCGGGACTCTCTAAACAGTCATTAGGAGCGGTATCCACCGGTAACGAGAGATGACATCCGTGATTTTCGGTGTAATTCCGCCTCTTTCGTACGTTAGGTACCTGTGAATAAAGCTAGCGAGCGTTAGCCGGATGCTAACGTGTTAATGAATTCACCCAGGCAACAGATGCGGCGCGCAAGCCCCCCTCTCCTCGTCGGTGAGCAGCAGCTGGGTCTCGTGGGACAGCTGTGTGTGTTTCCCGGTCTTCACGGTTAACGGGGAGGCACGAGCCGTCCAGCACCTCCGCCAGGTACTGTCGTCCTGTCTCGCGCCAGGCACGCTCCGGTGCGGTGCGCGGGGACACAGCTGGATGCGGGTGCGTCTCATCCAGGTAACGTTACGGCGGACATCGTTACCGGAGGATAGCTGCGTCAAGACAGCGGGCAGGAGACCGAACAGCTGCTTCCGGCCAAACCTTCAAAATAAGTTTTACAACTCCACAACAACACGAATAATAATATTAAAATGTTCCATTAGATATATCCGCCTCGAGAATTCCTTGATTATAATAACTGTACTTTTTGTGACTGTTAAATTGAAACAGTCGAATATTAATTTTTTGTATTATTGTGAATTATTTTCGATTTTTATTTCTGGACTTTTTCTAAGTTTTCCTCTTTGTCCCATTTAGACAAAAAGAGTTGTTGTTTGGTGTCTTTATGGAAGACAGATTGTATGATTTCGACATTAACGTATCAATACTGCTTGGTACATTTTTAATTCATTAGAATCAATATCTGAAAAACCTATTCTCTATTTGTTTGCTTTTTACTTTGTGTTGTTGTTGTTTGTTTAACTAATGATTTATAATAATATACAAGCACTGAAACACAGGTCAACAAAAGGCTACAATAAGAAAAATTGTAATCATAAAGCAGAACTGTTCCAACTTGAATTTCCCTCGGGATCAATAAAGTATCTATCTATCTATCTATCTATCTATCTATCAATGACAGACTAATTTAGAAGTTTTGAATTATTTGAAATTTTTGGACAGAATTCATTCAGAACCAACTAAAGAAATGGTTGAAGTCCGACCTGTTGCTCTTTTCCCTCATTCCCCACTCTCTCCTGATTTCAGACTCTCTCCACTGTCCTTTCAAATAAAGACAAAACGCTCCAAAATAAATACATTGATCTGTAACTCATTAATAATCTGTCTGGACTATTTTACCGAGTGAAAACAAAACATACTGATACATGTAAAGAATCAGCGCTGTAAATACTGCCCTCTGGTGGTCACACTGAAACATTAAAACTTCAACTTTGACGTTGAATTAAATAAATAATAATATTCAAATTCATAATGGACTGAAATACAACCTAACATCCCACTTTTTCACCCTAACGCTCACGCTTATCCCTAACCCTTCAGATACATGTCATTAGAAATAGTAATAAAAAAATATATAGGCCTTTTCAAACTAAAATAAACTGTCTTTTATTTATTCTTTTATGAATTCAATGTCTGTGAATGTCATTTCAATTAAGAAACAAACAAATGTTTAGTGCTGAATGGGACATTAGGACTAGAAAGTCTCAAAGAACATGATATTTAGAGTGAAGGTTATCGAGCAGCACGAAGAAATCTTCATTAGAACAGAGAAAAAGGGGCTGAAAACAGGAAGTATGAAACACAGTGGAGATCTGCAGCAGAGGCTTTATCGATGAAGATTCCCTGTTAAAAAGACGTCTTAGTTTCAGCTTAAACTGAATTCTCGCTCATAATCAGGGGCATTTCCAGAGTCTGGTGGGCCCCAGGTTAAAATTAATCCCTATTATGTCTGTCGGCATCCCGACTGACTCAACAGCGCTGGACGCACTAGGCTGCTCTAAGTTATAAGTCATGTTAAACGCTAAAGAACAATCGCCATAATGTAAAGCTAATGATGTCATGCGTCCTTTCTGGCACGCTCTGATGGATAATTCCTCTTCATTTTCCTTTGGTGCCTTTCAATGACAAACTTTAGTTTTCAGAGGAATAATGCAAGTGAAATGAGAGTGATGGGACCCTCTTAGGGAGGTTTCCTAAATGAAACCTTCCTAGGAGGTTTCATTTGGAATCTTCTCACAAGAAATCTGCAGATGAAGGTTACATTTTGGACAAAGATCCACCAAGGGCTGAAAATAA
The DNA here is from genome assembly GCA_020745685.1 of Tautogolabrus adspersus. Lineage (NCBI taxonomy): Eukaryota > Metazoa > Chordata > Actinopteri > Labriformes > Labridae > Tautogolabrus > Tautogolabrus adspersus. The sequence goes on from CM036540.1 coordinate 2,619,255, forward strand.
AAACTCACTGTTATTTGTTAACTTCAAATAGCAGAGTTCTGCTGGTTGCTATAAACTGGCCATGAACGCCCAAGTTCCTGTCGATGCTGAGAGGAAGCCTAGACCCTTTTCAAACAAATGTAAATGTATAAACATCAGTATGTAGAGCTGCATATTTCCACTTTGGTAATCAGCATTTTTCAGAGTGTGGTTCCGTAACAGCTCTGTAATGAAGCTCAGCCGTCATTACGTCTTTGTACTATCATATTGATTCCACAACGGGGTCATATTAGTGTCCCTGGCCCTTTCCGAATAGCCACAGGTCAGTATGCAGTGTGTACTATTCAGTAGGGAGTTTCAGTAGACTGAACTCTCGTGGTCATTCAGTATGCATTTTTTGTGTCCACCTCAGTATACTGAACATTTCAGTATGGATACTAACTTCCGGGTTTCATGCAGTATGGATCGGATGCATCCTTTCAGGAAATGAATTGTATTTTACCACCCACAATGCTGTGCGAAATTAACCATTAAACGTCACTTCACCTGCGCCTCCAAATCAAAACAAACGAGGATGGATTAATTTAATCAATTCTTAATCTAGAGTTAAAGTCCTCTTCTAAAATCTCTCCTTTTAATTAAGAACAGAAAATGTAACAAATGTCTTCATGATTATTAAACCTTTCCCCCTCTGTTTAAAGAATGATTTACATATTTATATCTGCGTCTTTATTGGTTTATCTTACTTTATATTCTGTATATTACTTTCTTTCCTGTATGTACTGTGTGTTATTTTATTATTTAATCTGTTTTTAACTTTATTTACATTGTGATTTTGTTTTTGTTTACTGACTGTATATGTGCATTACTCTTCTTGAAAAAAGCTAAACAAAAAAAGAAACGAGGATGGAGGCGGCCGGTTCAGGTAACGCAAATGACGACAAATGACCACTTCCATCCTGAATGAATCAAATGAAGTAGGCACAAATATCTGCTTACTGTGCAGCCTACTGAATAGTAGGTACTAACAGTATACAGCACGGATAGTAGGTACTGTCTACTGTCTACTGCCTACTGACAGATTGTGTAGGCACTTTGCAATTCGGATGCACCCCCTGTCTCTTGATGTTACAGATTGCAAGTTGATGGCAGGATATACTCCCTTTTACACCACCTCTGCAACATGTAACACACAGATGCAGAATGGTGTGGGGAAGTGGTTACACCCATGATCCCCCATCGAATGTAATCACTGCTGGGACACATGTTAGACCGCTACGGAAGCTATTTGTAATCTGTAAAGGGCTTTTGTTTCGATTTTGTTCCAATCACAACATGTACTTAAACACACACAAAGCTGTTCTCCACCGATGGCTCTACTGATCCCACCTCGCTCCTGTTATGCCTCTGTGACTACCTCAGATTGCATTCTGGCACAACTTCACCAGCAAACAAGGTGCATGAAGAGTGAAAGGCTTGAAGATGTCAAAATGCTCCATCAGGGTCATTACTTTAGACTGCGCCACAGAGGTGGGCTCAGTTGGTAGAGTCGTCGTCTCTCAATCGGAAGGTCAAGGACAAGAAGTTCGATCCCCAGCTCCTGCAGCAACATGTCCGATGTGTCCTTGGGCAAGACACTTAACTCTGAATTGCTCCCGCTGCTTCGTCTGCGGCGTATAAATACATATGAATGGTATTAGTTACTTCTGATGGTCTCACTTTACTCAGCAGCCTCTACCATCAGTGTGTGAATGTGAAGGTGTGACCTGCGGTGTAAAAGAGCTTTGAGGAGTCAGAAGTCTAGAAAAGTGTTATACAAGCTCAAATCCATTTACCATCAAAATCACAGAGAACTGGTGATTAAAGCAAGAGTTAAGAAACAAATGTGAATGTTACACATGCACTTCATAAATAATCATATATTCATTCATATATGATTCATATTAACATACAGTATTATTAATATTGTATCTGTGGTTTCTTGCAGAAGAAGGCCCTCCTCTCTCTCTCTGCATGTTCTGCTGCTGCTGGGCAGCACACAAACAACTCGAGCATAAAGACAAACTACAAACAACAGTGTGATTCATACCAACACATGTTGTTCTATCTGCTGGGAACATATTCCAGCAGCCGTGCAGGGCTGATATCCTGTGACATGTGGTGCGTCAGAGTGCTGCTCATGGGGCTCATCCCAGGACTCCGAGAGGGAAAGCAATGATAGATCATGTGTGTACACATGTGAAGGACTCGTCCCGCCCCCGGGAGGAAACCCCACTGTAGTTGTGACGTGGGTGACCATTCATAGACATCTGCTCTGACATCAGCTGGTGTCCCCCCAGCCATGTGGGAGGAAGTGGGACACTGACAGGAGCCTGAGAATCTGGGTTCACGGATGTAATGCTGGATTGTTTTTCTCTGAAGTTTATTTCTACATTTTCTCATCCTGTCCTCTAAACAAAGCTGCACCTCACTGACCATAATCCCGTCAGGCAGGGGGGCCTCTGCGGATCACCAGCGCTCGACTAACACAACCACCCACAGGTCACACTTTATTTCCATTTAGTCACTTTAGCTGTTTATCAAAGTTCAGACTCATGCTCCTGTTTGTCTTTATCTGGACTACAACTACGCAAAACTCATAAAATTGCATAGAAATGTTCGACATGTTCGTCTTGGATGTTCATATCCCTCCACCACCACTTTTTGCTATTATATTTCATCCAGGAGGCGACTCTGCAGAAATCCACAGAGGCTTCTCTGCCCAGGACTTCATCATTCCACCGACCACAACCAAAAGATTACACCTAAAGCACTCCAGAAACCTCCCTGCGCCGCCCCAGATAGATTCAGCTGCCTGGTGTCCCAAAGACTTGGCTGCCTAATGCCCCTGGGATGCAGTGCTCCTTACTCCTCTCCCCAGTGTCACACACAGGGTCTGATTCCCTAAGAATGGATTGCAGCCGCTAATAGCTCGATAAATCGTTTGCTCCCTCTATCCGTCTCACAGTCTAACTCACAAAGCATAAAGTGCAAATGACATTTGAGCTCAAGCATGCCAAAAAAGTGTTGGTGTTATCTGGATCTTTCCTCTGCACGGAGCTGCACTCTCACACTGACACTTTATTAATAATAGTCACGTCACAGTCATAGTTACAGACTTTATTTACAGAGCTTTTATTTTGAAGGAATACAGTGGAATTGTTTTCCTGATCACTGGAAAGTTTGAGCATCATGTCTCTTATAAATACCGCGGCATAGTTACCGCCAACTCTCGTTTTTTTCCCTGTAACTGTGCGTGGCTCTTAGCGCTGCTTTTTGCAATAAGGTTGATATGCATATACAAAGGGGACCATTTTTCCACAACTGACTGAATAATGGCTCATTTAAATACAAGCACAGAATACCAGTCCACCACCTTCACCCCCCAAGCAGGAGATCCCCAAGGTTCTGTTCTCGGCCCCCTCCTTTTCCTCATCTACATCTCCGACATCTACTACCCCCCAGCCACCATAGCCAAAGTTTCACAGTTTGCTGATGATCTTTGTTACTGGTCCACATCCAAATCCCCACAGCTTGCCGCTTCAAAACTCCAACAATGCATCTCAGAAATAGAAGAATGGTCAAACCTCTGGAGAATCACCCTCAACCCCGTCAAATCACAATGTGTCATGTTCACCAAAAACCAACACCTGCAGTTCAATCACATCAACCTCACATTACACATCCAGAAAATCAACATCAGTCAGGGATCGAACCCTGACTCTACCACTGAGCCAAAGCGGCCCACGTTCCCAAAGCGGACTAACAAGTGGACCTCAAAGGTGTCGGCTGCCCCAAACACAAGACCCCTGTCCAAAGCCATGGACATAACTCTGTTCAGTCCCCAGAGACCACCCTGACCTGTGCCATGGGACTCTTCGAGATCAGAAGCACAGAGATTGCCAGCCTTAGATGTTGGTACCCCCCTTTAAGTTCATGTACCACCTACATTAAATTCATACTAAGAATGGTCCTAGAATCGTGAACCTCCTTGATAATGTTTTTTGCTTTGGCTGAATATGTCGCCTGTTTGTAGAAAAGGAAAACTTAGATGACGGGGGGACACGTTTATGGTTATCTGGAGTTAAAAACAGAAGTTATTCTTTGTCAATGAAAACAGAATAATGAACTGTTTAAACAGCACACGGCCTTCACAGCCCCCCTTAAGATGTTAGTTGAATCACAGCTTGGTGAGGTGGACTGACCTGCTCCAATGAGAGCTGTTTACATCGTCTCTGTCTCACGTCGCTGTATAATTTCATTTATCACCACGTGTTTATGTGTGTGTGTGTTTACTTGCGTGTTTCTCTTTGTTTTCTGTCACTTTGTGTTTTGTGTGTTCCTCAGTTTGTGTGCATCTGTGACTCAGACAAACCTGTCAGCAGGTGGTCAGTGATGCAGTATGGAGCACATATAAGTGTGCTGTCTGTCTGCTACATGTACCTGAGGAGGACGCAGCAGCCGCTCTCAGACAGAGGGGACCCTGATGGATTCACGTTTGAGACATGAGGGAAGATGAACTCTGAAGCTTCTCTCTGGGCTTCAAAGAGTTCGACATTTTCTTCACAGTGTTTCTCTGACAGACCGAGGCTGGGCAGATTTTATGAACATTTCTCCTCAAACTGAACTTTCATTGGACTTATAGTTCCACATCAGAGGATGTCATCGTCCCGGCTCCCTCTGTTCCTGTATGGGATCCTCCTGTGCAGCTCCTTGGCTCCTCTCCCGGTCATCAGCAGCAGGAGGCAGACGGTACAAAGTGTGGGGTCGCTGCTTTGGACCAGCGGCAGTTCCTGGGACAAGAGAGAGGCGACAGGCAGAGACGAAGAGTACCTGGTGGGCATAAAGAGACTGAGAAGACTGTACTGTAACGTGGGCATCGGCTTCCACATCCAGGTCTTACCCAGCGGGAAGATCACAGGAGTGCACACTGAAAACAGATACAGTAAGTTTGACCGTTTAAGAGCTGCGGTCTCAACCAGCCAGTGTAGGCATGAGACCGTTGAAACCTTGGGTTATTAAAGATATAATTTACAGAGACTAGAGAGACTATTTAAATCAAGTTCTGAAAGGAAGAACTGTTCAGATATTTATGTAGCACTACTTTAAGTGTAACATCATAATCCACAGAACGTAAACAGACAGCGTGCCTCCTGTGGATGAAGGCAAAATATCCCTTTGACGGTGCTGACTTGAGTCTGCACAGTTTAACTTACGGATAAAAGGTCAAAGGTCCCTCAGATGGGTTTAGTCCACAGCAGAACGTGTCGGGGTGAAGCAGACACTCATGGTTATGGAACGATCAATGACTCTTGTGTTGGCGGCTGTGGCTCAGTTGGTAGAGTCATCGTCTCTCAACCGGAAGGTCGGGGGTTTGATCCCCAGCTCCTGCAGCCACACGTCCGATGTGTCCTTTGGCAAGACATTTAACCCCGAATTGCCCTCGCTGCTTCATCAGCAGCGTATGAATGCGTATGAAGGGGATTAGTTACTTCTGATGGTCTCACTACACAGCAGCCTCTACCATCAGTGTGTGAATGTGTAGGTGTGACCTGCAGTGTAAAAGCGCTTTGAGTAGTCAGAAGACTAGAAAAGAACTATACAAGCTCAAGTCCATTTACCATTTACCATTTGGCGTTCGTTACGTTTCCTCTCACTGTTACTCCTCTACTCTGATAATAATCTGCTGCACACAGCGCTGCAGGAGCCTCATTCATCAACTGAGCTGTCAATCATGGCTGTTTATAACGTTTTGCGGCATCAAATATCTAATGACTTGAACACAAAATGGCGTGATATTAACTAGTCACCATCCAGGGTTTGAGAAACATTTTGATTTTATAGTTTGACCCATGTCTTATTCATTATCGTAGAAGAGGCGGGTTTATGAGCTTTACTGCAGCCAGTCAGCAGGGGGAGCGCTAAATCATTTGGCTTCACTCCCAGGCGGCTGTTACTCCGTCCATAATAATATACTGTCTGTGTAATAATCATCGTAACTCTGTAATATGGAAAATGGAGTTTTTTTTGTCTGTGTTGATGGTAAACGTCAGTTGAGTAGGAAATCAGTGCAGTTATTGAACAGTAAAAGAGTTCTCCTTCTTGTTGAGCGCTGCAGAACGTGCCTACATATCCCAGGAAGGAAAAAAAAATTGTTCGTCCCAAACATGAAAACAATCAGATTTTCATCTCTCGATACTCTCACCGGAGTTAAGGGACCATAGTCACTGACACTGACTCTGAATTCAGGTATGTCTGTGTTGCAAAAAATAATTTCAACATTGAAATCATTTTTTGTGGAATTGATAAAACAAAAACAACAAAAAGTGCTTCTGTCCAGCCATCACAGCCTGGATATGAAAGTGCTCAAAATCTTCAAACCACCAGAAAAAAACTTGCTAGATTCTGATTTCAGTCATCAAACTCAATTGTTCGATCTCAATCTCCACTCTAAAGCCTGAGCACTGAACCCACACAGACTTTAACGATGCCATCACATGCTACTTGGAAACAAGATGCACCATTAAATAAGAAGAAAGCCCACTGTATGATTCCCTCCCACACTTGAAAATCTCACTATGGGACATGACTTAGCACTCACAAACTTACCGGGATCACACCTCAAAGTCTGTGAATCTGGAGTTTGAGATTCAGTCTGTGATAACGATTCCTGTAACTGGAAGTTACTAGAAGGCTATGAGAAGAGAGGAAGTTGATCACTGTGGTTTCATGTTGACAGACTCTTCGTTTTTGTCATCCTGCAGCAAATTAAATTGAAACATGATAATGAAGCAAGCAGAAACATCTGAGAATGAAAAGTGAAGACAACGTTTGATTTTATCCAAAAGCTGCAGTTCCTCTCATGACCACTAGAGTCTGTCTCCTGCAGTGAGTCAGTCCCCATAGAGCCCCATGTTAAAATGTCCAACTTTACAGCTGCAGTTCCTCCAGTGTCCACTAGAGTCTGTCTCCTGCAGTGAGTCAGTCCCCATAGAGCTCCATGTTAAAATGTCCAACTTTACAGCTGCAGTTCCTCCAGTGTCCACTAGAGTCTGTCTCCTGCAGTGAGTCAGTCCCCATAGAGCCCCATGTTAAAATGTCCAACTTTACAGCTGCAGTTCCTCCAGTGTCCACGAGAGTCTGTCTCCTGCAGTGAGTCAGTCCCCATAGAGCCCCATGTTAAAATGTCCAACTTTACAGCTGCAGTTCCTCCAGTGTCCACGAGAGTCTGTCTCCTGCAGTGAGTCAGTCCCCATAGAGCCCCATGTTAAAATGTCCTACTTTACAGCTGCAGTTCCTCCAGTGTCCACTAGAGTCTGTCTCCTGCAGTGAGTCAGTCCTCATAGAGCTCCATGTTAAAATGTCCAACTTTACAGCTGCAGTTCCTCCAGTGTCCACGAGAGTCTGTCTCCTGCAGTGAGTCAGTCCCCATAGAGCCCCATGTTAAAATGTCCAACTTTACAGCTGCAGTTCCTCCAGTGTCCACTAGAGTCTGTCTCCTGCAGTGAGTCAGTCCTCATAGAGCCCCATGTTAAAATGTCCAACTTTACAGCTGCAGTTCCTCCAGTGTCCACGAGAGTCTGTCTCCTGCAGTGAGTCAGTCCCCATAGAGCCCCATGTTAAAATGTCCTACTTTACAGCTGCAGTTCCTCCAGTGTCCACTAGAGTCTGTCTCCTGCAGTGAGTCAGTCCTCATAGAGCTCCATGTTAAAATGTCCAACTTTACAGCTGCAGTTCCTCCAGTGTCCACGAGAGTCTGTCTCCTGCAGTGAGTCAGTCCCCATAGAGCCCCATGTTAAAATGTCCAACTTTACAGCTGCAGTTCCTCCAGTGTCCACGAGAGTCTGTCTCCTGCAGTGAGTCAGTCCTCATAGAGCCCCATGTTAAAATGTCCAACTTTACAGCTGCAGTTCCTCCAGTGTCCACTAGAGTCTGTCTCCTGCAGTGAGTCAGTCCCCATAGAGCTCCATGTTAAAATGTCCAACTTTACAGCAGAAATAAACATGTTTACAGTCTGGTTCAAAAACAATGTTCTCTCTTCAACTGTATGAGCTGAATGATTATACAACTTCCCTGTGTACGTTTTATTCAGGCTTAAAGGGATGTAGAATAAGTGGGCGTGGCCTCTTTGAGAGACAGGTGGAAGCTGCTAGCTGTTAGCTGGGTGTCACCTGAGCTACATCAGTCACTGAACTTAACGTCTTCCAATCCCGCCCCCCAGATATGGTCACTTCAGGCATCAAAAACCATGATCCAAGAGCTTTAATATACGAACATAAGGCTTCAAAACTGTTGTCCAAACACCGGTGAGAGAAGTCACAGCGACTTTATACAAATGTCTATAGCTTAACACAATCACAGTCTGGAGATGTTAAGTTGTGAGGCAAAATGTTTAAATGTTGTTGTAGATGTGCAATCCGTTTTGTTCCGCTGCTCAAACAACCAACTTAGACTCTGTTACATGTTTCTTGATTCTAGGCCTTCTAGAGATTTCTCCGGTGGAGAGAGGAGTGGTGACTCTTTTCGGGGTGAGGAGCGGCCTCTTCATCGCCATGAGTGACAAAGGGAAACTTTACGGCTCGGTAAGAACTGAAGAAAATAGACCTTGAACTGTCAGTAGTTTATGTTGATGGAATTATGTGAGTTACGCCACAGGTCCCAGAGCAATCTGAGCTTATAACAGCATAGGAGCTAGACCAAGCCTGAGCCAGTCTTAACTTTAAGCCTACTCTTAAAAATAGAGAGGGTGTTTGCGTCCCGGTCCCTGACAGGTAGATAATTCCAAAGGAGAGGGAGGGGCCTGATGACTGAAGGCTCTACCTCCCGTACTACATTTAGGGACTGCAGGTAACTCAAGCAGTCCTGCATTCTGGTGTTCGCTACCAAAGGTTAGACCTGCAGGAAAAACAGCAACATATAGAGCAAAAAGATTTCACTGTTACTATTCTAAATGCACAATGATTTAAAATAAATGTTACATGTTTTAACATGAGGCACAAGCCTTAACTGTTAATAATGAGACTTTAGACATGTAATGGTGTCTACAAAGACTATGTAAACACAGTATGTATTTCTCTGTGTATTGCAGTCACAGTTAATTGAGGGTCATCATAGGTGTAATGTTTGATGTTTTGGCCCCGCCCCCACCCAGGAGCGATCAGCTGGAGTTAAAGTTGTTTTGAATGCTGACTGAGAATAACTGAACCTTAAACCAAACAGCAGTTAGTCATCATACACTTAGTCATCGACTCACTCAGAGAGCAGCAGTCGTGCATGTACAGGGTGGGTGGTCCATGAAGTTTGGGGGGTGGGGGTTGACCTTTAGCTGGAGTCCAGACCTCTATGACAGAGTTACATCTTATATTATCATAAAACACTATGAGGGGGTTAAAGCATCTGTGGCGGGGGGCATTAATAAGGACAGATCCTGACTTGTTGCCATGTTTACAGACAGCTACCAAATCAGAGTCAAGTCCTGCTGTCATGTCAGGAGTCACAGGTCGTTTGTTACACAGCAGCATGTCTTATAAACAGAACCAAATAAAACACTTTGTCTTCCCCTCCTCTCCTCCTCCTCCTCCTCCTCCTCCTCCTCCTCCTCCTCCTCAGGGTCACTACAACGATGAATGCAAGTTTAAGGAACAGCTCCTCGCCAACAACTACAACGCCTACGAATCCGCCGCCTACCCCGGCATGTTCATCGGACTGAGCAAGACCGGGAAAACCAAAAGAGGAAACCGAGTCAGCCCTACCATGACCATGACACACTTCCTCCCCAGGATATAAAGTTCTGAGATCAAAACTCTCCAGGACAGAGATAGGACCACAGTTCGATCAGACTTTACAGCGGTTCTGAAACATGTTCTTTGTCTACAGCGAATCTCCAGGATGAGGAAAAGTGTGAAGTGAAAAGTGTTTAAAGCTGAAGCAGCGCTGCAGGACAGTGCATGAGATGCAGCATCAACACGCCTGTTAATAAAGACCTCAGAGGATAAAACACAAAGCAGTATCAGTGTCAAAATGTCTATCAGTAACTGCCTCACTTCTATAAAGTGACTTCATCCACAACTTCACACTTTTTGTTTCATATAATTTTTGTACATTGAGTTGTTTTGCAGGGTAAAAGTCTTATTTGTGAAATTTCATAGAGTCCTATGGTTCTAATCGAGATTGTATTAACCATGTCTCCAATAAAGATATATTCTATTCTATGCTTTTCATTTCTATCACGTTGCTCAGACAGATCATGTGTGATGTCATCCATGCATCTTCAGATCATTCGATGCCAAAACCCCGTGAAGAATTTTAAAGCTTCTTCGTGTGTCGAGTAACTCAGGTGATGACTTGTAAATGTAGAATGATGACCTGGAGTACAGAATATAATAATAATCCAGGTAATAAAGAGCTCGAAGGGAAGCACGTCTTAATGAGACACTCACTGTCTCAAACATAGACTGTATAAAACGTGGACGTAGTCTCAGTGACGTCACACATTGGTTTCTGAAGGGTAGTTTTGAAGCCCACTGATAAAGGAAATGCTCTCTCAAAATAACTCTTGTAACAGGTGAAGAGGTGGAGCTGAGGCGGGCCTTAAGCCTCTTGACAGACAGCTACAACGCGCCCACTAGCAGCCACATCAGTCACGCCCATAATTATGCATAACTCCGCTGCGTTTATTTTTCTATTAATTGCAAAAATTGCAGTATGAGACAAAATGCCTCGTACTCCTCACGCAGTGATCAAGCAGTGAAGATGATTTTGTGGTTCATTCACTTAATTTAAAAAAACGGAGTCTGTCCCCTCGGAGCTGCAGAATTATCCCAGTCGCCTCCAGGTGTACTTCGGGATTTCAGTGGTCCACTTTGATACACTTCTAGCTTTACTGGAATCATTACACATTCAAAAGAACACAACAAATTTCCACCAAACAATTGATCCTGAACAGCAGCCAGCAGTATGTTCTAGGTAGGGACACTACAGACACACACGCACTCAGGGAGGGATGCCAAAAAAACGCAGAAAATCAAACCTGTTCGGAAAAAAAGAATAAAGGAGGAAAGTTTCAGAGTCAGTGTGCAAACATGATTGGCATAACTTGAGATTGTATTTCTTTTTTTAACATGCACTCAGTGTGCAATGGCACTTATAGTACAGTATAATAATGTTATAATATATATATTTGTTTTAAAAACCTAACCCCCTACAGCGTGCCAAGTCCCCAGGGGCCCAATATTGCATAATCCGTCTATCGTCAGAGGCGCTGCTCCACATCTGACAGCACTCATTCTCGTTGCCCTGCTGAACATTGGTTGGAGGTCCCCAGCAGGCTCTAGAATCGCCACTGCCCATCGTACCCTGAGGTCTCCTCCCTGTTGGACAAACTTGAATGGAAGTCACCAAGAAGGATCCTGGTGATGGTTGCTTTCGCTGACCAGCAGCTCTTTCTTGATTTTCTGGATGTCAGACATTCTTCCCCCATCTTTAAATCTGAAACCTGCCACACCAAAGTAACACCACAGCACCACCTCAGAGGAAAATCTTGTACTTGTGATCCAATTTTTTCAGCCACTACCAAAAGTTCGTGATACAGGTTTTCCCTCAGGCGTTGGCGCAGGCTTTTCCAACCTTGGGGTCCCGACACCATTTATTTGTTGATCAATAAAACATACATTGTATATTAAAATATAGTGACAACAGGCTACTGTGGACCATAGCTAACGCCAAGACACTTGAAGTCTGTCATCCATTGTGCAGAAATGTCCCCCAGCCTTTTCTTCTGTTCACAATAATAAACACCAAAAAGCCTTAATGTGCTTTGAGGTGAATGTTTACTTGCAACACGGTAGAAGCACGATATCATGATTGAAAACAAATGCATTTAGCAAGATTGTGTTTTCAATGTTTAAGGTCAGCAGTTTTGTTCAGTCAAAAGGAGGTCACGAGCCAAAAACAGGTTGGGAACCGCTGCGTTAGCGTCAGATTTTAATTTGGACATTCCTGAGGTCTCTTTACGTCTTTTTAAGAGAATGTGTGACTTCTGTGTGTGCACGAGCACACAGTCTCAATGCCCTTATATGGGCACAAAAGGGGCCTTTCTTTATGCTAGCAAAAAAACACGTTACAAGGTTAAGTGTTCGTCAATTTAAGAACAATTCCACTGTTCATTACTTTCTTAAGAACAAATTTAGGATAATTCTTCAGAAGAAATCGGTGAATCAGTGTTGATAGATTTTGTTTTTAGCCAAGATAAAAAATCTTCTACAAACCGGCTGATTGTTTTAAGAACTGATTTCTTCTAATGAGCGGTTTATGAATGAGGCTCCAGGTGTTCCTCTCAAACCTTTGTTATAAATGTACAGTGGTGAGTGAATAAAGAAAGTGAGCAGACAGCTTCCTCTCATGATTTATTGTATTGTATGTGCAGTATTGACAATAATAAAATGCAGCATGACGAGCGTGTTAACCAATGTTAGGATCATGAACACAAATAAATACCTGAACTGAAGCTGCGGCCTGATACACGACTACACTAAGAGCTTCTTCATTATTTTTACAGACTCGCCCACAGTGACTTAGTGCTTTAAATCAATAAACTTCTGTTGCATCATTACATCCCCCGCTTGGTTTGTTAAAGGAACAAGTCACTGAAATCTGCTGAGTGTAAGACTCTCCCTCTCCTGCAGGGGGCGCCAGTCCAACACAGCTCAGGTTTTCAATGGCTGGTTTCTTTAAGGTATAACATGGTGTCCTATGGAGCCTGCGTGGTTCCTAAGCCCACGGCGTTGGCGTACGCGGACAGCAGACTGATGACCTGCCGGGTCTCCAGAGTGAGTCGTGCCTCGGTCAGCCAGTCCTCCACCACCCTGCGCGCCTCTCCTCTCAGCTGGTTCACCAGTTTAGCTGCCAGCTCCAGGTCGCCGTGCTCCAAGCAGAAACTTGCATACGACAGCAGCTTGAACGGGTCCAAATCCTCGCCGCTAAGCTGGGTGGGCGGGGCCTCCTGTTTGTTCTCAAACAGCAGTGCGGCCTGCAGGTAGGAGAGGAAGTACTGGTACAGGGAGTTGTGGGATTCGTCGATGAGCGCAACGCGGCGAGCCAGTGATCTCAGGGAGTTGAAGCGAGCGCGGAGCGAGGCCTCGCTGTACACGCCACGCTGCAGGGATTCCTGGGGGAACGCTGACGACAGAGCCAGAGCAAAGTCGTTGTCGCTGCAGCTTTCTTTCACAGCCTGAGCAGCGCCCTCTAGAGGCATGGAGGGGGAGTCTGCGTCCGCAGACTTTAGAGAGTAGCTGAGAGCCTCGACAGAGAGCCACAGCTGGTGAGCTTTACGAGCCTCCTCCTCCGCGATCACATGACCTGAAATCAAAGACGGGGAGTGATCACATGACAAGCACCAAAGGAATAACAGCAAGGTTTTAATCTTCAAGGCTCCTATTGAAGTAAGTCCTAATAATACTACTAATTTGACTGACTGAACCAAACGTCACACCTGTATGTCCCCTGAACCCTCTACAGGTGACATGACGACTTAAGCTGAGTTTTCTACACTGGAACTTTCCTTTTGGGGCACTCAGTGTGGACCCGGGTCTTTGTTAAGTTCTAAAGTCCCAGCTCTGCTCTAGAGGACTTTGAAGTAGAGTAGGCTGCTGTCATCGAACATTTCTGATTGGCAGAGTTCAACCAGAATTGACCCAAAAATCCAGAATATATGTCTAGCTTGTTTAGACTCTGTCTGTTGCTGGAGCTGTGTCGCTGTTTTTTCCCTTAGCTTGAGACAGTCCAAAGATACCTTCAAACTTTAACCTGATTGACCTGAATTTCAGCATTAATTGCAATTTTGGAAAATGATAGTTTGACAGCCCTACTTCACATACTTTTTACTGCTCCACATTTATCTGAGAGCAGAGGTGACGTTCTTTAGAGATTCTTATTTTATGTAAAAAAAACAACACATGGTGTGTGTGTGTGTGTGTGTCTTACTGTCTATAGCCTCCTCCATGCCCTTCAGTCGTGCGTATGCTGTGTTCATGTCCAGAGTGAAGTTGTCCAGCTGCTCCTGACTCAGCTGACGGTAACGAGTCTCCTGCTCCAACATCTTACTGCTCAGCACCTGAACGCATCACAGAACACATATTAAACCTGCTCAGCACCTGAACAGAACACCGAGCATATTATGATGTCATTTGACTATCTTCAAACACGTCTCATCTCTAAAATCAGTCAGACCTAAAGGTTATATAAGTTACGTAAGTTGGGCTCTGAACATCATGATTTTATTACAGATAGATTGAGAGACAGGACAGTGGATAGAGACGGGAATCGGGTAGAGAGAGTGGTGAATGTTATGTGGGAAAGGAGCCAGAGGTCAGATTCGAACCGGGGCCTCCGCTTCGAGGACTACCTGTGACAGCCTCTGTACATGGGGCGCGGGAACTAACCACTTGTCCACCTGGGCCCCGCTTTTGTTGTTCTTAAGACAACAAATATTAAGATCTATATATTCTCTGATCTTTATTGTGTACATAGAATTATTTTCTGTGACATGCGCAGACTCACCTGCTCTGCATCAGCTCTTAGCTCCGCCTCCTGGACTTTGAGGACATCCTGGACGTGATCTGTGTGAGCAGCCGCCTGACGGCGCAGCTGGGTCCTCATCTCTGCCTCCATAACCTCCCTGAGCTCAGACAGCTACACACACACACACACGAACACACACTGTTACATGTGTTTGCTTTAAACGTACACCTGAACACCCTTCCCGCTGCGTACCTTTCTCTCCTGCTCCAGCCGGGCCTCCTCCCTGACGTGCTGCAGGGACGTGCTGACAGCCTTCTCCAGAGCTCTCTGGTCCTCCAGTTTCTGCTGCTCGAGTGCGGAGTCGATGTGGATCTGCTCTCTGACCCTCTGCTCCGCCAGCTCTCTGTTCAGCTGGTCAATCCGACGGTGAGCGTGAGCGATCAGAGCGTTCAGGTCGTCAGGTGACAGTTTACCAGCTGACACACACAAACACAAAACATGTTGTCATTTTGTTCATGTTTTATCTGAATGAGGTAAAGTCTGTATGAAGTGTGAGTGGATTTGGGTATTTTACTTAACACATTAGAGATATGACAAAGTGAACAGGGGGGGTCATTGTAGTTCCACCCCAGGTCTATAGGGGGCGCCACTGTGTGTTTAAATTCACCAAATGTTTTACTCTATAGACTGAAAAAGTGATGACGTATTTTTGTAGGCCAACCCGGAAGTAGCATCGCCATGGGGTCTATTGAGAATTCGCCTATGGGATTTTTGCATTGGATTTTGGATCATTGCAGAAAATAATCTCTGTGGCTAACACACGTTTCTGATGCGTAGGCGTTTTGTTCAGCAGGATAATCTTTACAAATGAACACCACTTTTATGAAGTTTGAAGTGTTAATGCAGCCGAGAGAAGTAAAAAGCTAACGTTATGCTACAAGCGAACTACACCCCGGTCGGATTTTAACGTCACTACCGTTATGCTTCATCGATCTAATCAGAGGTTTTGACAAGCTAGTGAAACCGTAGCTTAAAAAGTTTATTAACTTAATATTTGCAAGAGCACTGAAAAACAAGACTAGAGGCTGTAAGGCGGACTAGTGAGAGAGTTCCCGGCGTGATGACGTTTAATGTCCCCAACAACCACTGTAGTCTCATTTAGCCACTTGTTAGCAACCGCCGTTTTTCGTACGCGTAAAAACTTTAAAATTCACAAGTGGGGGTCTTATCTAATGTAGTTTATCTCGTCTAACAAAACGCCCAACATCTCTTAAGTTAGTGTTAACCACAGACCTTATTTCAGGCGTCTAACCACAAACCCATTCAAAATCCCCATTGACTTTTAGAGTTAGGAACCCATGGCGCTAAAATGCTAACTCACTTCCGGGTTTTAGGACTCATTCCTGCGGCAGTCTATTGTAACCAAGTCAACAATCTGTTATCAGCAACATGAACACAACAGCTAAATAAGGACAGAGTCTGACTTTAAAATGATTTAAAAGCTTTTTTGTAATTTATGGGTTAGGAAAATGTTAAATAATAAATAAAATCAGGTTTAGTAGTCTAAATCATTGCACAGAGCCACCAGTGCTCCTTGAGCTCCTGCAGTTAAAGTTGACACTAAAGTGAGAGTTTTCCTCACACACAGACAACACGACGACATGGCTCCTCACAAACAGGAGACCTCTGCAGCGTCTGACCTCGAGCAAACTCTGTCTACTGCAAATTGTGTTTAAAGTCTAGTTGACTAAAAGCTTCTGCTTTCTTCTGAAAGACTGTATAGTCCTGCACAACAGCTACCATCAGCTGCATCAGATCTATGAAAACAAACCAGACGTGGTCTAAAGAAAACTGACTTTGGGGAGCTGGTGGCGCAATGGTTAGTGCGCGCGTCCCATATATGGAGGCTATAGTCCTCATCGCGGGCGGCCCAGGTTCGAATCCAACCTGTGGCTCCTTTCCCGCACGTCAATCCCCACTCTCTCTCTCTCTCCCTGATTTCCATCTCTGTCCAAAGAAAACTGACTTTTTTAGTCCACATCGTTGAGCTCTCACACTTAATCTAACCTACTTTAGTGATGAAAACACTAGTACGATACCTCAGCAACACAAATTGAAGACTTAGACACCAGATATTGGGTCATTTCTTATTTTCAGTTACTTCACTTGGAGACAAACTCCTGCACGCCGTGTGATTTAGCAGGTTTCTGTATTGAAACATTGCTAATGTATTTGTGCTCCCTCTCATGAAGGCCTTAATCCACTTTGGACCAGAATATTTTTTTAAATATATAAATGTGTGTGTTTGTGTGTCTGTGTGTGACTTACTCAGGGACTTCCAGTTGGCCTGGATCTCTGGAGTCAGGCTGCTAACTTCTTTCTGGAACTGAAGTTTGGCTTCATTTACCAGCTCGCTGTACTGAGAGACGATCTTAGCCTCCGACTCTGCGGTCTGCTTCTACACACACACCAACACACAAATTCAATGAGAGAACATTTCTAGCAGTAGTACAGAAAAGCATTGTGCAGAGCCAGGCTAGCAGTTTCCCTCTGTTTCCAGTCTTTATGCTAAGCTAAGCTAACTGTCTGTAGCTTCATAACAACTTTAAAGACATGCAAGTACTTGATATCATAATAAGGTATTATCCTCTGTTTTCTCAGGATAAAGATGATGATGCTGCAGTTACCTTGGTCACAGATTTGTCCAGGTCCACCACCATGTTGTGGAGATTCTCCTCTGCTGCTAAAACCAGAGGACGCACAGCTGAGACCTTCAGCCCTTTAGACTCATCGATGACTGACTTCAGACCGTCCAACGCCTCACTGTGGGGGGGGGGAGGGGGGTGTTAATGAAATGACTGAATGTGGATCACTGTGACCTGAAACGTTGTGTGTGTGTGTGTGTGTGTGTGTGTGTGTGTGTGTGTGTGTGTGTGTGTGTGTGTGTGTGTGTGTCTCACTTGGCCTTGGACAGAGCAGCTGCAGCGTCGTCCACAGCAGAGTTTCTCTCAGCAAGAGAAACTTCCAGATCTTTCCACTGAGCAGACTTCTCCTGAGGGGGAACCTGCATGAACAACACCTGATCACTGCACTGTACACTACACTCTATGATCATTAAAGGATGGTAACGTCAGGTCTGAATACTCCCCACCCGTGTGTGTGTGTGTGTGTGTGTTTGTGTGTGTGTGTGTGTGTGTGTGTACCTCTGCCTCCATGGCCTCCTTTAGTCTGAGCGTGTGTCGTGCGACGGCCTGCAGAGCTGCCTCCTGAGCTCCTATCGCCTGCAGGGTCGCTTTAGCCGAGCCCGCTAGAGAGTCCTCAAGACTGACTGACACCGCTGCAACACAAACACACACTTACAGAACTTCCATCTGTATCAAACACAGTATTATAAGGTCCAAGCTTTGGGTTGTCCATACTTTAAGTTAAAGTGGAAGTATATAGTAAATGGTAAATGGACTTGAGCTTGTTTGGTAGTCTAGTCTTCTGACGACTCAAAGCGCTTTTACACTGCAGGTCACACCTACACATTCACACACTGATGGTAGAGGCTGCTGTGTAAAGAGACCATCAGTATTAACTCATCACATTCATACCCATTCACACGCCACTGATTAACAGTGGGAGCAACTTGGGGTTAAGTGTCTTGCCCAAAGACTCATCGACATGTAGCTGCAGGAGCGGAGGGTCGAATCCCGATCTGACTGTCTCTGTCTTTATTTACTTAATCTGACGATGCACCGTGCAATTTCAGCCTGATTCTGATCCAACTTTGGACCGTGCAGTGTACACGGGGGCACAATGGCTGATCACGGCCTGATCGGGTGCTCCTGCCCGACAACAGAACTTTTTTTCCTGATGCACATGCGCAAACTGACAGAAAGCCTCCAAAATCACTATGGCGATAGAAAGCATGCCTGTTTGATCTTTACCTTCTTATCACCAAAGAAATAAACAGGAGACACATCTGCAGGAAATATGTTCAGAACCAGGAATATTTTAACAAATTCCCTTGATGTTAAGCTAGTTAGCTTGTGCATGTGTGTGTCTGTGTGTGTGTGTGTGCGTTGTGTCTATGTGTGTGTGTTGTTATCTTACCTGCGAGCACATCCTGCTCCTGCTGGTCCTGCAGAGCTAGTCTGGCCGTCACTTCTTCTTCTGGTCGTTCTCTCAGAGGTTCAGCTTCAGCAGATGTAGATTCAGGCTGAGCCGCCGCTGACACTGAGCTGTCGTCATGGTGATGGCACTCGGCACACTCCTCTACACAGAACACACACACTCCTTTTTACTACCTTACAGTGATCCAGTGATACAGATGGAGTGTGACATCAGGAGGATAAGTTCACATCTCTTACAGAAACACGTAAAGGTCAAAGTTCATACTGTAAGTTTGACTGTAGTGAGTGACACTTTCATATAACTCGTTATGTTAATCCTGACACTGTGATCTGCAGCTAACACACACACTAACACTGATGCTTGTGTGTATAAGGAGCGTGTTGTCCAGGGGAGTTACCTTTGACTGCTGGTGCCTCTGTGTCACAGGGAGCCGGGACTGACGGGGCTTCACCCATGGCTGAGATGATGTGACTCGCCTCAGTTGAAGCCTCTGACGGGACGGGGACACACACACAGTATGTAAGGTTACATAAACGTAGACACGAAGAGTTCTGGATGTTGAGCACTCAGGTTGTCAAAATGTCTGCAGCTTTGATACTTCTTGATGATTTTGATGATTAATAGAATCAAAAAGTACCAAAGCTTAAAAAAACATCAGATTTTTAGCCAAAAGAGAGAGAGAGAGAGAGAGAGAACTGCAAATTGCACAAATACCTCGGCAATGTATTTGTGCAATTTAGACAATGTTCTGGGGTTAGCCCAATACCGGGTGCTTAGGACTCATTGTTTTCAAACAGGAATGGAAATAATCACATTTTTACTAGAGGTCTGATAACGACACTGAGAGGTGTTCAGGGCTTTAAACTACATTCTAACTCCAAGGAAGTCTAAAACTGATCCATAGCTTCGTTATTATCTGCTGTCTCCTGTATGTTTTTTAAGCTGGGAGAGCCCGTTCTTCTATTCAGTGTAAATGTAGTGCAGCGTTTTCACTGAAAACTTTACAGCGTTTAGCGTCCTCAGCCAACGTGCTGTGTCAGCTGTTGTTTGTCGCTGCGCTCACAGTTGAAAATAGCTTTCAGAACACCTCTGTGCTCATCAATGTCACTTATCCTTCACCGACCAATCAAAATCAAGAAGGGGCAGGACTTCTGTTATCAACATTATCAACAACAACAGAGGAGGAGAAACTAATCCGACCCGTCCTTTCAAAGGGAACAGTGTCCAGGTGCAGAGCTGCTGCTAACGCTACAGGTTCACTTCTCTACAGGGAGAATACAGAACACAGCTTACCATCACTGAAGAGTGTGTCTGCAGGAAAAACACACAGTCAACATCAAACACACACTTCTTATAAATACACACACACACATACACCTCAAACTTAAACAACACAACACAAATGTTTTTCACGTAGAAAGAGTTTCAAATCATAGAACCAGAGAAGAACATCCACCTTCAGCGGTCTCTTGTTTTTGCAAAGCTGTTTGTAAATACACACAAACACACAACACACACACACACACACAGTATGATGACAGACTGACCCTCCAGACTCTGTACGGGTGCTGCAGGAGCAGGACTGGTCTCTGCTGCTGGACTCTCTGCTTCCTCCTTCACCTTCTTCTCTGACTTTGATTTGGAGGTCTTCACCTTCTTATCCATCATGGAGGGAAGCTGGGCCGCCTCCACCTGAGCACACACACAGCAGACAGTTTACCTGAGTGTAACAGTCTCAACAGGTCTTAGATGTAGAGCGCGGTCACACTGGCCATCCGTACCGTGCTCAAGCACGATCCCCCCCCCGATGAAGTCTGTCAGCGTTGTGTACCCGTGTGCTTGTGCTCGTGCATGAAGTGTACCGTGCCCAAGCACACCTCTCCAAAGTTTGCCAAAGCCAAACTTCGGAGAGGTCAAGGAAGCCAAGGAAGTGTCCCGGGCCTGAGCACGGAACGGAGCGCTCACACTGGCCAAAAGAACTGGACTTTAGGGTCGAAGCGTGCTTGGGCACAGAATGGATTGCCGGTGTGACCGCGCCCTTAGAGACTTAGATGTTTGACTCAAAGAGGGAACATTTACTGTCCTGATCAGGTTTAACATCTGTCCCATACTATGGATCAGCAGAGGTCGATCAGAACACTGGCGGACCAGGTTCAAAACTAAGACCTGACTTACTTTAATCACTGAAAGGATATGTGGAAAAGTTGAACTTAGAGAACGTGACTCAGCTAGACAGAGGAGGTCTCACTCTGAAAGATTTATTGGGACCACAGAAAAACTTTGATGTATCAGAGTGATGAATCTGAGTGATGATATACAATCTTTGTCAGAGTACCGACAGCAGCACTGACCAGTCAACAGACGGGTTTTATTTGTTCCGTCAGAAGTTATTCTCAGTGATGTTTTAACCAATCACAGATGAGCAGCTGAACTTTTAAGAAATACAGACACCGAGGAGAGACGACTGTCAGTAAGATCTTCCAGGTACCAAAATTTTAAACTTTGATATGATTATAGAAAAAATCAAACATTAATGATACCTGTTTCGATACCACTGCAACAAACAAAAATCGAAGTTCTAGTCATCCAATACAAACAGACAGAGGAGACACTGTCTAAAACGCACAAATACTAAAATGTTGCTAATGTTTTTGTACAGTTTAGAGAGTTTTCTGTAAATTAAAAACAAGAAATAACTGAATGTTGGTGGTTAACCAGGACACTTATTTTTGTTGCTGTTGCTGTTTTTTACAAGAATCATATCGAAGTTTAAAATTCTGGTAATTGCAGTGACATAAAACCACACATTTATAAACACCCTGTGGATTCATCCTGACCTGTTTCTGGACCTGAGAGCGGACATCTTGAGGGGCCGGTCCTAGAGCCAGACCTAGCAGCTGGTCTGAGTACGGGACGTTTTTCTCCACAGCAGCTCTGAACTTGTGGTCCCACTTAGCATACAGGATTGTTCCGCCAACACCCCCACCCACCGTCACCAGACCAGCAGCTACAACTTTAGCAGCTCCACCACTGAGGAGAGAGAGAGAGTGAGTATGAGCAGGTATCATCTACAGTGAGGTCATGTGTGTGTGTGTGTGTGTGTGTGTGTGTGTGTGTGTCACCTGGATTCTCCGGCTGTGTAGTGTCTGCATTGCTGCAGGTTGTTCGGACGGCTTCTCCCTAAGTTCGTCTACAGACAGAAAAGAAAGACATTAATGCAGACGTACAGCTGGTTCATGCAGAGTTAAAGCTTCACCTGCTACACGTACCTTTGTGTCTACCTGTGTGTCTACCTGTGTGTCTACCTCACTCAGGTGATGCTTTGTAGCAAGGACATTTTTCCCCCACATCTCTTTATTTAAACGTCTTTATTTTCTACTTCTATCATATCGGTCACGTCCTAATAGGGATGTAAAGATTAATCGTGAAATCATGATAAATCGATTCAAAGGTGTCACGGTTCACATCCGCACTCTGAAAAATGAATCTCAATAATATGGTGAGCGTCAGCAGCTGCAGAGCAAGATTTAGAAATTGAGGACGCACCACCGTCTTTTAAATCGGAGGTGTGGAAGCATTTTGGCTTCAAGACAGAAAATGAAAGAGGTGAGAAGATAACAGACGAGACAAAAACTGTGTGCAAATATTGCAAGAAGACAGAGAACTACACAAATAGCACAACCAACATGATGCAGCATTTAATCGACAGCACAATGAGAAGCTCCAATCACCTCCCCTTGTTGAGAGAAATAAACATTAAGAGGACAAACCACAGCAGAGAACATAACTGCAGTATAAGCAGAATGGTTTGCACTAGGGTTGTTCTATTAGCAGAATTAAAACTTTGATGTGAACATAGAACAATAAAATATGAAAACCTGTTTAAATAACGTGGTAATAAAAGTAAAAGTGCCTCACACTCAATGTTAAGTAATCCTTGTTTTCTATTATCATAAATTGTAGGCAAACTTCTGCACAAAAATGTGAGTAATCTAAAAGTTACTAAATGTTCCCAATGTATTTGTTAATGTAGATAGTGTGCACTGTGCAGGTGTTTACCTGCAATTTATGATGGATTCATTCCTCTCCTACTCACATGTCTTAGTCTTTTTTATCAAGTTTTGGTTCTTTTGGACACTATTGATCATTACACCACAGAGGTGGAATAGTTTTAAAACACGTGGAATTATAATAACTAATAACCGCATGCATGACACATTAATAAAGCGAGGTGAAATTGGTTTTATGTTCGACATTCGCTTGTTTTTTCTATTTCCAACCTTAATAGCGTCATGAAAACCGCACCAATAACAGCCAGGTTGGTATTATTTTGTACAGATAGGTACGACAGACATTTCACAGGTCTCATCAACTCACTAACCTCAGTGTTTGTGGCGAAAACTCAAAGAAACAACGCTGAATGTCCGTCGGAGTACCGTGCGGCAGCCGGGGCGCTTAGGGACCATCGTCAAATTGCAATCTCTGATTTTTCAGTTTGGACAATCAAAGAAAATAACAACAACACACAAGTATTGTCTGTTTTTAAGCTTATTATAGATCTTTCACAACCATTATCTCCCAGAAAAAAACATTTAAAAATATCCAAGAAAGAAGAAGTGTTCAGTAGGCATTGGTTATTAATATTTATCGGTTTTATTTTGAAATAGCTCTCAGGAATTCCAACCTGCCAACACCAATCTACTTGTCATGTGTTTGTAAGGTTGGTATTGATCTTTCACAACCATCATTTCCCATAAAATCATGCAAAAATATTCCAGAAACAATCAGTATTCATTGAGCATAATTGAGGAAAGTTTCTCAACGTTTTATTTTGAAATAGCTCGCAGGAATTTCAATCTACCAACACCATTCTATTTGTCATCTGTTTGTAAGGTTGGTATTGATCATTCACAACCATCATCTCCCATAAAATCATTTAAAAATATTCCAGAAACAATCAGTATTTATTGAGCATATTTCAGGAATATTTCCCGGTTTTATTTTGAAATAGCTGGCAGGTATTTCAATCTACCAACACCATTCTACTTGTCATCTGTTTGTAAGGTCGGTATTGATCATTCACAACCATCATCTCCCATAAAATCATTTAAAATATTCCAGCAACAATCAGTATTTATTGAGCATATTTTAGGACTATTTCCCCGTTTTATTTTGAAATAGCTCACAGGAATTTCAATCTACCAACACCATTCTACTTGTCATCTGTTTGTAAGGTCGATATTGATCTTTCACAACCATCATCTCCCATAAAATCATTTAAGAATATTCCAGGAACAATTAGTATTCATTGAGCATAATTGAGGAAAATTACTCAACGTTTTATTTTGAAATAGCTCACAGGAATTTCAACCTACCAACACCATTCTATTTGTCTTCTGTTTGTAAGGTTGGTATTGATCTTTCACAACCATTATCTGCCAGAAAAAATTTGTAAAAATATTCCAGAAACAATCAGTATTCATTGAGCATATTTCAGGAATATTTCCCGGTTTTATTTTGAAATAGCTGGCAGGTATTTCAATCTACCAACACCATTCTACTTGTCATCTGTTTGTAAGGTCGGTATTGATCATTCACAACCATCATCTCCCATAAAATCATTTAAAATATTCCAGCAACAATCAGTATTTATTGAGCATATTTTAGGACTATTTCCCCGTTTTATTTTGAAATAGCTCACAGGAATTTCAATCTACCAACACCATTCTACTTGTCATCTGTTTGTAAGGTTGGTATTGATCTTTCACAACCATCATCTCCCATAAAATCATTTAAGAATATTCCAGGAACAATTAGTATTCATTGAGCATAATTGAGGAAAATTACTCAACATTTTATTTTGAAATAGCTCACAGGAATTTCAACCTACCAACACCATTCTATTTGTCTTCTGTTTGTAAGGTTGGTATTGATCTTTCACAACCATTATCTGCCAGAAAAAATTTGTAAAAATATTCCAGAAACAATCAGTATTCATTGAGCATATTTCAGGAATATTTCCCGGTTTTATTTTGAAATTGCTGGCAGGTATTTCAATCTACCAGCACCATTCTACTTGTCATCTGTTTGTAAGGTTGGTATTGATCATTCACAACCATCATCTCCCATAAAATCATGTAAAAATATTCCATGAACAAACAGAATTCATTGAGCATATTTTAGGAAAATTACTCAACGTTTTATTTTGAAATAGCTCGCAGGAATTTCAACCTACCAACACCATTCTACTTGTCATCTGTTTAGATTGTCACTATGAACCTTTCACAAATATATGTTTTCCAAAAAAACATTTATGAATTACCCAGACAGACTAGTCAGTGAACATTATTTATGAATATTTCAGACTTTTATTTCTTCATCATTTACTAGTATTTTAACCCATCAACACCAATCTATCATACTATTGTTTTATGTTTTGTTTGTTTTAGTTAACTTATTTAGTGGTCATGTTTTTTTTTATTCCATGGTCACCACACATGAAAAACACTACAACACACGTGTAATTATGTCATTTATTTTTTAAGAGCAAACCAGAAAACATCATTCAAAATAAATAAATCCAGCATTTTTACAAAATTACCGTTTTTTCACCGCAGGTTATGGAACTTCACCCATGTGATCCTTGGCAATGATGCCCTTGGTAACACCTGTAAATGAGTGGGATAGTTTGCCTAAATGTTATATTTAGCTGGAGAGGGGATATATATTTAAAAATACATTTTCAATGTCAATGTTGAAAGTTTTCTGGCACATAATACCTTGTTGAAATCAACAGAGGCCACATTGCCATTTTGATGATGTTGCAGTATTTTCCTTATCCCACTCTGCATCGGACATTGCCACACAACATGGATGATACCATCTTCTGCATTTTGTGCATTCAATCTGAAATATATTTTTAAAATCAGATATCCAACAGTATTAGATTATGATCTCTTAAATATACTGTTATCATACTGATAATTGTATATTTAAGATCAAATCTTTTATCAAAAGTATCCATTTAGGTGCTGCTTTACACTGCTACTCTGCATCATTTTAATGTCTAACTTATTTTAACATATAATTTTTTAAAGTACACTCACCCATTTTGTCGTCTGATTCTGTCCTTTTGGATACTCCTCTCCACAACACGAGCAATGGTCTTTTTCACTAAAGACTGAAATATTGTTATTTTATAAACTATCTCACAGTTGATTTCAGACTTGGTAAGCAATGGATATGAAAATCAATATATACAGTAGGTCTATACAAGTCAAAACATATTTACAAGATATGACACCGCTGACTGTATTAGACATGGACCCATGACAACTCCCCTAAAATGAAGCTGAAACATCTGTGGTGGCTGGATGCAATATAGGTAATTGATCCTGATAATGTTATGTCATGTCATCGTCTGTAACCGCTTTATCCCTTTTCTAAGGGGTCGCAGGGTTTGTTGCTGAAGCCAATCCCAGCTCGTCTCTGGGCAAAGGCAGGGTACACCCCTGGACAAGTATCCTGATAAGAAGAAGAAGAAAAAGAAGAAGAAGAAGAAGAAGAAGAAGAAGAAGAAGAAGAAGAAGAAGAAGAAGAAGAAGAAAAAGAAGAAGAAGAAGATTCTACAAACCAGAGCACTGCAGAATACTTTTGACCATGTTGATCCTGAGGTCTTTTAAGTGTTTTCGCGATGTGGGTATGTTGATGTTCTGGGGGACCAAAGGAAAAGCCCCCACCACATCTTCAACCATCTTTGTTGTTATTGAAATACACAGTAGACATAAAATGTCACTTTTTAGATAATAAAATGAAGGTTATCAAGTTAAAAAAAAAAAAAAAATGCCTTTTTTTTCCCATATTCAGACAATTGATGGTAAGATGAAATTCCTGCGAGCTATTTCAAAATAAAACTTGAGTAATTTTCCTAAAATATGCTCAGTGAATACTGATTGTTTCTGGAATATTTTTACATGATTTTATGGGAGATGATGGTTGTGAAAGATCAATACCGACCTTACAAACAGATGACAAGTAGAATGGTGTTGTTAGGTTGAAATTCCTGCGAGCTATTTCAAAATAAAACCGGGAAATATTCCTAAAATATGCTCAATGAATACTAATTGATCCTGGAATATTTTTACATGATTTTATGAGAGATAATGGTTGTGAAAGATCAATACCAACCTTACAAACAGATGACAAGTAGAATGGTGTTGGTAGGTTGAAATTCCTGCGAGCTATTTCAAAATAAAACCAAGAAATATTCCTAAAATATGCTCAATAAATACTGATTGTTTTTGGAATATTTTTACATGATTTTATGGGAGATGATGGTTGTGAAAGATCAATATCGACCTTACAAACACATCACACGTAGACTGGTGTTGGTAGGTTGAAATTCCTGCGAGCTATTTCAAAATAAAACTTGAGTAATTTTCCTAAAATAAGCTCAATGAATACTGATTGTTTCTGGAATATTTTAAATGATTTTATGGGAGATGATGGTTGTGAAAGATCAATATCGACCTTACAAACACATGACAAGTAGAATGGTGTTGGTAGGTTGAAATTCCTGCGAGCTATTTCAAAATAAAACTGAGTAATACGGTATTCATAATTAATGATCAGTGAATACTGATTGTTTCTAAGATATTTTTAAAGGTTTTATGGGAGATGATGGTTGTGAAAGATCAATACCAACCTTACAAACAGATGACTAGTAGAATGGTGTTGGTAAGATGAAATTCCTGCGAGCTATTTCAAAATAAAACTTGAGTAATTTTCCTAAAATATGCTCAGTGAATACTGATTGTTTCTGGAATATTTTTACATGATTTTATGAGAGATAATGGTTGTGAAAGGTCAATACCAACCTTACAAACAGATGACTAGTAGAATGGTGTTGGTAGGATGAAATTCCTGCGAGCTTTTTCAAAATAAAACTTGAGTAATTTTCCTAAAATAAGCTCAATGAATACTAATTGTTTCTGGAATATTTTAAATGATTTTATGGGAGATGATGGTTGTGAAAGATCAATACCGACCTTACAAACAGATGACAAGTAAAATGGTGCTGGTAGGTTGAAATTCCTGCGAGCTATTTCAAAATAAAACCAAGAAATATTCCTAAAATATGCTCAGTGAATACTGATTGTTTCTGGAATATTTTTACATGATTTTATGAGAGATAATGGTTGTGAAAGGTCAATACCAACCTTACAAACAGATGACTAGTAGAATGGTGTTGGTAGGATGAAATTCCTGCGAGCTTTTTCAAAATAAAACTTGAGTAATTTTCCTAAAATAAGCTCAATGAATACTAATTGTTTCTGGAATATTTTAAATGATTTTATGGGAGATGATGGTTGTGAAAGATCAATACCGACCTTACAAACACATCACACGTAGACTGATGTTGGTAGGTTGAAATTCCTGTGAGCTAATTCAAAATAAAACGTTGAGTAATTTTCCTAAAATAAGCTCAATGAATACTGGATTGTTTCTGGAATATTTTTACATGATTTTATGGGAGATGATGGTTGTGAAAGATCAATATCGACCTTAAAAACAGATGACAAGTAGACTGGTGTTGGTAGGTTGAAATTCCTGTGAGCTATTTCAAAATAAAATGGAGAAACATTAATATTATGCTCACTGGACACTCATTGTTTCTGGGATATATTCAAATGTTTTCTTTTTCCTGGGAGATGATGGTTGTGAAAGATTAGTACTGCAATAAAAACAAATGACAAGTAGATTGGTGTTGGCAGGTTGGAATTCCTGAGAGCTATTTCAAAATAAAACCGATAAATATTAATAACCAATGCCTACTGAACACTTCTTCTTTCTGGGATATTTTTTAATGTTTTTTTCTGGGAGATAATGGTTGTGAACGATCTATAATAAGCTTAAAAACAGACAGTAGTTGTGTGTTGTTATTTTCTTTGATTGTCCAAACTGAAAAATCAGAGATTGCAATTTGACGATGGTCCCTAAGCGCCCCGGCTGCCGCACGGTACTCCGACGGACATTCAGCGTTGTTTCTTTGAGTTTTCGCCACAACCACTGAGGTTAGTGAGTTGATGAGACCTGTGAAATGTCTGTCGTACCTATCTGTACAAAATAATACCAACCTGGCTGTTATTGGTGCGGTTTTCATGACGCTATTAAGGTTGGAAATAGAAAAAACAAGCGAATGTCGAATATGAAACCAAATTTACCGCGCCCATTAATAATACTAAACCCTTCTCAAGCTGTTGATTATGAACTTGAACATGTCTTCTGCTCTACTGTATTAAAAAAGAGGCAATAATAAAAAGTAAACTTTAGCCTCAGTGTGAAAGCAGCAGCTCTCTGACCTCCCACTGTTAGCTTACATTAGCAGTGTGTCACTGGAAGCTAACCAGCTAGCACTGCTGTTAGCTTCTGTTCTGAACACAGCTGATGTAAAGAGTCGTGTTATCTCTGACATTTAACGTCAGCTTGCATGATAAGGTTAACTCTACTCCTCTCTCTGCGACACCTTGACACAGGCTGCGGGTCACTGAATGACAGCATGCTAACATGCTAACATGCTAACCAGCTCACCGCGGGTAGGGAGTGGTCAGTTAGCCGAGTTAGCGGTGACTCACCCGGGCTGTGGCGTTAGCTCCCCTCAGACAGGCCCTCAGCATGGTGCTGGATCACTTTTTATTTATAATCCGGACAGTTTTAACCTTCACAGCAGCACCAGCTCTTCCCTTTTTCTCCTCCTCTGTTTTCTCTTTTCTTCTCTCTCTGTCCGTTTCAGGTGGCGTCAAACAAACCTGCGCTCAGCACTGCCCCCCTCTGGTCACGGTGGGAACTACCCCACACAAACCAAGCGTCTAGTCAATGAAAATCTAGATAGATAGATAGATAGATAGATAGATAGATAGATAGATAGATAGATAGATAGATAGATAGATAGATAGATAGATAGATAGATAGATAGATAGATAGATAGATAGATAGATAGATAGATAGATAGATAGATAGATAGATAGATAGATAGATAGATAGATAGATAGATAGATAGATAGATAGATAGATAGATAGATAGATAGATAGATAGATAGATAGATAGATAGATAGATAGATAGATAGATAGATAGATAGATAGATAGATAGATAGATAGATAGATAGATAGATAGATAGATAGATAGATAGATAGATAGATAGATAGATAGATAGATAGATAGATAGATAGATAGATAGATAGATAGATAGATAGATAGATAGATAGATAGATAGATAGATAGATAGATAGATAGATAGATAGAGGGCTGGAAGCCAACCTGTGGCTTCTTTCCCGCATGTGACTCCCCACTCTCCCTCTTTCTTTCCTTGGTTTCTGACTCTATCCACTGTCCTATCTCTTCAATAAAGACACAAGTTAAAGATGACATATTCTCCCCCTCATCCCCCTTTTCATACAGTCCCCTGTGGTCTAAATGAAACATCTGTGCTGTGCTTTGGTCAAAATATAACATGAATCAAGCACCAGAGGAGGTTTGTGACCCTGTAGAAACCAGCTCTCTCACGCTCCGTTTTGGTGTGTGTGTCCAGTAGACATCACTCCTCTGTAGCGAGAATAAAAATGGCGGACCTGTTGAAAAGTTTAGCTCTAGGCTGGGGGTGGAGTCAATGGGTGGAGATACCAAGGGGGAGGGAGGGTATTTTTTTTACCAAAATCCCACTGTGACATCACAAGGGGAGCACATTTGAATAAGCATTTTCCTCTGTGTTGTAAGACTTCTGCAGACCACAAACAAAGGACTGGATGGTTTATTTCACATGTTGTGGGTCAGTAGACACTCAGGTTACACAAATATATGTTCAGAAACACTGTAAGTGGATTTTTTTAACAAAGCTAGTCCCCCCAAAATGTTTTACATATACATGTGTACACTGGTTTAAATACTCAAACGCATTAAGGAGTCAAATTAAGAGTAATCAATATTTCACACCTTTATATTATCAATTATTTAAAGAGCATAAAGCCATAAAACACGAGTGATTGTTTTATACGTCTATCTGAGCGAGGTTTCCTCCAGGATATAAACATTTAACGCCCGATTATCAAAGGTGTGGAAATCCAATTTATCATGTTTGCTTCAAAAACTATTTTCAAAAACAAAATCCCCCTAAGTTCCTATAAACATGAAAAACTTACACCACTTACTTCATGGTGGGTGTCTTTGTACCTGCACCAGGATTCAGAAACAACGTGGTCAGAGCTTCTTAGCTTTAAGAGAAGATAAACCTTTATTAATCCCACAACGGAGAAATGTAGAGAGATGTAAACTTTGATAATCAGCGTCACAAATTATCAGACAAAAGCAGAACGTGGCTGCTGTTTGAAAACAAGATCACCTGCAGAATTCAGCAGGGAGTGAAGGCAGCACACAGTAGAGGTGGGAAATAAATCGATTTATGTAAAAAATCGGATTCTTATCTTCTGACATTTTAAATCGATTCATTACTTCTATAAATCAATTTTTGGAGGGCCAATCAGTCACTCAATGCTAAGTGCTAAGGCTAGCTCTGTAACTCAGTAAAATGGCAATTGCAGCAGCGAGAAATTCAGCCTGTCTCACAGATGACTGGAGTAGATCCTGAAGTACTAATTCAAAAATAGACTTCGAATCATGAATCCAGAATCGTTTTGAATCGAAAATCGATTCTCAATCCAATCGTGATCCCAAGAATCGAAATCGAATCGTGAGACACGCAAAGATTCCCAGCCCTAGCACACAGCGCAGATTTATTCACAAAATAAATGTCTTTTTTTAGAAGTGGTGTTACAGGGTGCTGATGACAAGGTAGTTAGGTCACGCCCCCTATCGTGGCTTTTCTTTTAAACAATAGAAGGTGTTACAAAAAGTGTTTAAGGTGAACAAACGGCCAATGATGCAGCGTCCCAGTCCGTCCGTACGTATGCAGGGAATAAGAAAGTTCATGTCCGGTCATTATTCATTTTAATTCATGACACCGCAAAACGAACAATCATTTCATACGGCATCTCATTCACCTGGTGCATCACCTCAGTGACACACCTGCAACATCTGAAGGGTTCCCCTCAACCTTAGTGCTTGGCCCCCTGGTGTTTACAACCAAAACAAAAACAAATGCAAAATAATGAGACTAAATAGTTCCTAACCCCTGTACAGAGGCTGTAGTCCAGTAGTCTAAGAGGTCCATCAGAAGTGGAGCACAGCGGTTCTCATATATAAGTCTAATTAAGAGTTTTATTCAGACTCATGGCGGCGGGACGCTGAGAGGGGTGGTTCTAAAAGACGAAACGTTAAAACGTGTTTTTCCATTTTTTATTTCAAAGTTTTTGCAATGAAGAAAACAGCAACATTTGTATTAAAAAACAGCCAAAGTAAAAACTGATCACAGCTCAGAACAAAGTGAAAACACACTTCAGTTAAAAAACACACGCTGAAGAAAAGAAACACACCATGCCTGATTCATTCAAATAAAAACAGTCGGTTTGGTCTCCTCTGAAGGTTTTTCTGTCCTGTGTGTGAAGTTGAGAGGTGAAACATTGAGATGAGAAACAAGCGAAGTGAACCCGGCTGTGAAAGACTCCCTGAGCAGATTCATAATCTGGAACCTCTGTGTCAACAACGAGAAAACTAAATGTCAGCTTGGACTCACAGCACTGCGATGCTGTGCACACCTGGAACCGATGCATTCTGGGAAAAATGGAGGACTGCGCCAGGAGAAATGGATGAAGCAGGTCATTGTTGTGCTGATGAAGAGCTAAACGCCGGGCTCTGCTGTGGAGTCTGTCCGCTGGACTTTAACTGGAGTCCCCATACAGTCTTCATCCTAAGCAGGAGACACAAACACAGAGTCAGAACTGAAACATGATCATCTCGACTTACAGATTCTAGATAAAGAAGTATCACGTTTCAGCGGACTTTGGTGTTTGCAGAGAAACAGTCTGTGTGGAAACGTTAATCAGGTGGAATGTTTGGGTACACATACACAATGGGCTGCGTCGTAAATGTTCCCATACTTGCCTATACAACGCGTGTTACCTGGAGGATTCCTCTAGGGAAAGTACCACATAAATCAGACCACGTGAAACACCAAATCAGATATTCTGGGTTTGCCTGGTGTAATGTAAACAAACATGGCGACACTCGTCGAGGTTCATCTAATGTTAATTTTCAGATCACGCAGCAGAGGGTGAAAGGCGCTGTCTGGCGATGCTGCTCGACTCTGAGAACGCAGCCTGTGGGTGCTAACGGTCGAAGGAGCTCGGAGCCGTAGCAGAGCAGAGCTGACATGCAATGCACACGTATCTGGTGAAAGTTCTGGGTTAAACTCCTAAAACACGTTGGATTTATTTGAATTACTTTTAAGGACGTGGTCTTGTGACTTTTCTTGTGTTGTTGCAGCTCTCTGATGTCTCTGATGTTGTCCCATTCTGTCTCATCACCATACAGCCCTGCACTGCTCCTAGTGGTTAAATGCATACTGCACCTCAAAGAAAATTTAATTTCTGAGGACATGCACAACCAGCGCTCCAAATCCCCACAGGATACGCAAGGCTAATGTCATGCGTTCACGTAGTTAAAAACAAATATACCCGGGGCTTATTCCGCGCTGATGACGTGATATCAGCTCCCATCCACTGCAATCTGACGGCAATATATTCACCTCTATAAACAGATTTCTGCATAAAAGTGCAGCTAAGAATCATTTGAAGTTTGACAAACCACGAAGTCAATCAGCGTTTAGATTTTCTGACTCCCTCGAATGCATCAGAAATTATCGATCTGACCTCCATTCAAACAAACATTTTAAAAATGTTCTTCTCCTCTCGAGGACAGACCTGACAAAGCTTGACTTGTTCTTGTTACAAACCTGCATCATGATGTTGTTATTTCCACAGTTAGATAAAAAATGTCTGTGTTTTGGATGTCCTCAGATGAACTGAGCAACAGTGAGAGAGAGTAACTGACCTCCAGTGACAGGCTGTGAGTGCTGAGTGGAGCTGGGGCATCCTGGGAGTCTGACAGGGAGGGGAAGTCCAGCTCGATGTCCATGACATCATCGAGACCCAGCTCGTCTCTGCAGAAACACACGACAAACAACACGTGAACATGACACATAGCTGATTAACACTGTTCTCTGTGATCCTCAAGTTTAACCCCTTTGTCTCCTTACATGTCATGGAGGGTTTTGTCACCGCCCTCCTCTGTGGGGGGGTCCCAGGCATGCAGTTTCACCTTCCACAGTTTGATCTGCTGGTCCCACGAGCGCCGGCTGTACTTCCTGAACTTGTTGGGGGTCTTTGGATGAACTCCGGCCTGACGCAGGTGCCTGCAGAAACAGAGAGAGGGAAACCACACAGAGGGGGTCAGTTTTTATCTATATTCATAACAGACGACTTGAGAAGAAATGGTGCAGTTTGAACCTTGGGCAGAACAAACAGATGGATAAAAAAATGTGTGTTTTAAAAGCACTTTTCCAAGTACACATATGTGACCCATAAAAACAGCTCTGCGACCCCCCTTTTGGGTCCCCGACCCACCAGTTGAGAACCACTGTTTTAGAGCAACACCAGATCTTTGCTAGCTCTCTTTGTAAGAACATTTCTCTGTACTGAAATGGTTTATGTTAAACGTGCGTGGGTGAACTTACTTGGGTACTTCTTTGATGTATCGGTCGTAGGCTAGCGTGTTCTTGCCGTAGTTTATCTGTTTCTGTCGCCGTAGCAACACTCCCTCATCAGTCTCCATGTTGTCTCCCTCTCTGGAGTCACAGCTGAACAGGATACAGACAATAAGCACTTAAATCTACAGTTCAGTTTGTTTAATGAACATGTGGATCTGTATTAAGAGCCAGTATGAGGGTCAGTAGCGTACCTCCCCGAGGAGCCGGAGGAGGCCCGTCTCTCTCTCTGGGTGGCGTCTCCTCCCAGTATCCTCCTCCTGTAACTGAAAACAACAACCAGTGAGTGAAGAGGAGCTTTTCAATGGACTAGAGATTGCAAAACTACAGATCATAAGCACAGTCTAGTTACCGCTGCATGTCTCTGTGTACATCTCTCCTCATCTCGTCGTCCTCCACCTGACTGCCCCAGTCTGACCGTCGACCACAGCGAGACACGGGGCCGGTGCTCTCTGGAGTTGTGAAACTGGAGAGCAAACAAACCAGAAACTAAGAGCTTTACTTAATGTCGCCATGTGTAGTCATGGACGGGACATGTAGGTGTATATATTTACCTGTCATTTCTGTTATCGTGCCGTTCGTTGTTGTAAGCTTTGTCACTGCCTTCAGGGTCCCTCTTGGTCCTCAGACTTCCATCGACCCCTCTCTTCCTGCAGTGGGACCACCGAGACGATCCATGACTCCTTAACAGCAGAGACAAAACACATGCTTTAAATATTCATATACAAGCAGCAAAACTTTATTATTACATGCCTTTATCACAAGCAGATCGACTCAAACAAATCTTTACATCCCTAATCCGACCTATTATTATCTAAATAAAGGCATAAACAAATAAATAAATAAATACATGACAGGTTAAAATACTGAACTGGTGAAGGAGAGTGTGTGGACAGAGGTAGGAGTAGAAAGGTAGCACAGATTCAGGGGGGACGATGGGGCAATTTCTATCTTAAGCAAGTGTTTCCACGACAACCACAGACGAAAAGTCACCGGTTAACACGGTCACTCTTTAAACCGACACACCGATAAAAATGCATTTAATCAAGTTCATAACACACATCAAACATTACTTTATTATGTTGAACAAATAAAGAACACTTGATCTAAACCCGGTTTATTCCCGCCATTCTTTCCCCCCCTTCCTGTTGTTCAGAGAGTAACGTCTCATCCATCCAAGCCGGGGGTGTATTGTTCAAACTAGAACAAGTAAAAGTTTTTTATCTCACAATTCTGCACCAAAGAGGACAACAGCTGTAACGTTAGCTGACTTGTTGCATCGTTTAACCTGCAGTGACACAGGCTAACTGGGTGTTACGGTGTAAAGAGTTACCATGTTAACCGGTGACTAGCTGTGCCGGTTAGCTCACAGTTTAGCGCCTTTCTCCTTCACACAGCTTACAACAACAATAACTGAACGATGCTAACTGCTAAAGTTAAGTGACCTACTTTACAGACAGCCATTGAAAACACAACTTTTAAACGTTATGGTGAATCAAAGGGAGTTAAGCTAACATGAGCTAACACAGGAGAGCAGATTGTGACTCTTTGGGCTCTTACCGACAATTTAACGATCACAGCGGTCACTAAAGTTAATGAAACAGAAACTCTTACTCTACCACCACATACTTCATTAAATAAAACAGAAGAGGATGTTTTTGCTCATTATAGTTTAAGCCAAAGCCGACTAAGACACGATGAAAGCTCCTTATAACGCTTTTTACAGGAAACAGAAACCATGAGAAATCATGACTCACCTGTTTTCATGTTCGCTGCTCTGAGCTTCACGTCGTTTCTCTCTGTTCCAGTCAGACATTTTTTATTAATAATCAGTGCAAAGAGTTGTTTAAGCGTCTCACAGCGTCCTCACAGCAGCCTGCAACCCCTCAGATACCCGCCAATGGTGAAAGACGCGCGGCCCCAAACAATCCAACCGGTGACGTCACCGGAAAGGGCGTGGAAACGTCTCTTCTTCTTCTTCTTAGTTTGGCTTTTTTGACTTCCTGTGCTTCTTCAGCCAGCCTCTAGTGGACACTCAACGAACTGCAGGATTTTGCACTTCCCACACAGAGAAAGGAAATGTAATAATAAGTTTACAGGAAAGGCTTTGAAATATTTTCTGATTTTAACTCACCTGCTAAAATAAGATTAGGAAATTAAACAATGATAATTAATAAATATTGTAAGTATCTTAAATGGCCAGTAGTTCCTAAAATAAAAGAGATGCAGTAAGATATTGCACAATGTTTACCCAGCTGCTGAAATCTTGCGTTAAAGGATTAATTTTGAAGTATATCAATGTGGTTTTCGCTTAGAAGAGCCTGAAACTATTGAGCACCTTTTCAATTCTTGTTCAATCACATTCCAGTTTTGACGGGATCTTTACAGCTGGTTAAACATCGGATCTGAGAACCCGCCCTTTGAACTTTTTCAGATTTTGATATATATGGATGATCTTCCAAAAAAGGTGTCCAACATGGTAAACATAATTCTCTTACTGGGTAAATATCACTTACATAAATGCAAATGGAATGAAAGCAAACCCTCAATAACCTATTTTAAAAATGAATGTAAACAATACTTATCGTCTGTAAAAGTGATGTCTGCAAATAGTGAGTTCCTTAACAAATTATACAAAGTCATGTCGTTATTGTTAAAATTTGAGTAGTAAGTCCTATATATGTACTCCCTTGTAGCGTGAGTGGCAAGTTGCTGCTGTTTTGTTTTGTTTTTCAACTCCCCCAGTGTTAAATGTCTTCCTTTGTATGTATTTTTGATTTAATCTTTTTTTTTACATACATACATGCTATATCGGTAGTACATTCATACTTTTTGTTTTGTATGCAAATATTTAATTCTCTATAGGAATTTGTTCAATAAATAAAAATAAAAATAAATAAATACTCATTGACACACCCCAAAAAAAAAGAAAAAACGAAGGATTTTGCACTTCCGCATCGGCTTCACTTTTCAACACCTGAGGTTGATGCTTGCACAGGACTGCACCTTTAACTCCTTCATGAGAAATCACGACCCAAATTTCCAATGTTGTAAACCAATCAGATTTATTTAAAGAAAATTGTGCAGTTTGGACCTAAGAGGTACAAAACACATGACAGGACAAAGGAACTGAACATAATAAACATGTTTAATAATAACAATAATAATAGATTGCAAAGAACAAAACAAAACTGAGACAGGTAACAAAGGACGAGAGACCGGCGGAAAAGGAGAGGTAAGGGAGGTCGTAGTCTTTGGAGAACAGATGGTGTTTTATGAAAGAGTCCAAAGATGGACCTCTGAGAGGAGGGAGACCGGGTTCCAGAGGGCAGGGATGTGACGCAGGAGGTGTAGGAGGTCTGAGAGGTACTGAGGGGTCAGGGCATGGAGGGATTTGTGCTGCGTTCCAGTTACCTCGGAACTGGGAAGTCGGAGCTGGGAATGACGTCACACCCGAGTTGAGCGTGTTCCAGTAATGCTGCGTTCCAGTTACCTCGGAACTGGGAAGTCGGAACTGGGAATGACGTCACACCCGAGTTGAGCGTGTTCCAGTTGTAATATGTACAGTCTATTGTTGTAAGTCGGAAAAGCAACATGGACACCTCCAGGAGTACCTTTGTTTTGTTAGCTAATACCAGACGATAACAACACACTACGTGATAGTTTGTGCACAAAAATAAAATGACAACATGTCCACAGATAGAACTGTCATGATACTATCAGTGTGATTGATTTAATCACACAAAAAGAGGAACAAGCGGCTAATAATCACTATAGTCTCAGCTTTAACGTACGGTTGATGCACGTAGCAGCCATGTTGGATTTTAACTCGGGCTCCTCCGACTTCTCCAAGTTTCCGACTAGTAATTACGACTTCAGGGGGCGTTCCAGTTGACACTTCCGACTGGGAACTCGGAATTTCCCACTTCCCAGTTCAACTGGAACGCAGCATAATATACGTACACTCTATGGTTGTAATGCTGCGTTCCAGTTACCTCGGAACTGGGAAGTCGGAGCTGGGAATGACGTCACACCCGAGTTGAGCGTGTTCCAGTTGTATACGTACAGTCTATTGTTGTAAGTCGGAAAAGCAACATGGACACCTCCAGGAGTACCTTTGTTTTGTTAGCTAACACCAGACGATAACAACACACTACGTGATAGTTTGTGCACAAAAATAACATGACAACATGTCCACAGATAGAACTTACAGGATACTATCAGTGTGATTGATTTAATCAGACAAAAAGAGGAACAAGCGGCTAATAAACACTATAGTCTCAGCTTTAACGTACGGTTGATGCACGTAGCAGCCATGTTGGATTTGAACTCGGGCTCCTCCGACTTCTCCGAGTTTCCGACTAGTAATTACGACTTCAGGGGGCGTTCCAGTTGACATTTCCGACTGGGAACTCGGAATTTCCCACTTCCCAGTTCAACTGGAACGCAGCATAAGTCGGAAAAGCAACATGGACACCTCCAGGAGTACCTTTGTTTTGTTAGCTAATACCAGACGATAACAACACACTGCGTGATAATTTGTGCACAAAAATAACATGACAACATGTCCACAGATAGAACTTGCATGATACTATCAGTGTGATTGATTTAATCACACAAAAAGAGGAACAAGCGGCTAATAAACACTATAGTCTCAGCTTTAACGTACGGTTGATGCACGTAGCGGCCATGTTGGATTTTAACTCGGGCTCCTCCGACTTCTCCGAGTTTCCGACTAGTAATTACGACTTCAGGGGGCGTTCCAGTTGACATTTCCGACTGGGAACTCGGAATTTCCCACTTCCCAGTTCAACTGGAATGCAGCATAAGTCGGAAAAGCAACATGGACACCTCCAGGAGTACCTTTGTTTTGTTAGCTAATACCAGACGATAACAACACACTGCGTGATAATTTGTGCACAAAAATAAAATGACAACATATCCACAGATAGAACTTGCATGATACTATCAGTGTGATTGATTTAATCACACAAAAAGGGGAACAAGCGGCTAATAAATACTATAGTTACAGCTTTAACGTACGGTTGATGCACGTAGCAGCCATGTTGGATTTTAACTCGGGCTCCTCCGACTTCTCCAAGTTTCCGACTAGTAATTACGACTTCAGGGGGCGTTCCAGTTGACACTTCCGACTGGGAACTCGGAATTTCCCACTTCCCAGTTCAACTGGAACGCAGCATAATATACGTACAGTCTATGGTTGTAATGCTGCGTTCCAGTTACCTCGGAACTGGGAAGTCGGAGCTGGGAATGACGTCACACCCGAGTTGAGCGTGTTCCAGTTGTATACGTACAGTCTATTGTTGTAAGTCGGAAAAGCAACATGGACACCTCCAGGAGTACCTTTGTTTTGTTAGCTAACACCAGACGATAACAACACACTACGTGATAGTTTGTGCACAAAAATAAAATGACAACATGTCCACAGATAGAACTTACAGGATACTATCAGTGTGATTGATTTAATCAGACAAAAAGAGGAACAAGCGGCTAATAAACACTATAGTCTCAGCTTTAACGTACGGTTGATGCACGTAGCAGCCATGTTGGATTTGAACTCGGGCTCCTCCGACTTCTCCGAGTTTCCGACTAGTAATTACGACTTCAGGGGGCGTTCCAGTTGACATTTCCGACTGGGAACTCGGAATTTCCCACTTCCCAGTTCAACTGGAACGCAGCATAAGTCGGAAAAGCAACATGGACACCTCCAGGAGTACCTTTGTTTTGTTAGCTAATACCAGACGATAACAACACACTGCGTGATAATTTGTGCACAAAAATAACATGACAACATGTCCACAGATAGAACTTGCATGATACTATCAGTGTGATTGATTTAATCACACAAAAAGGGGAACAAGCGGCTAATAAATACTATAGTTACAGCTTTAACGTACGGTTGATGCACGTAGCAGCCATGTTGGATTTTAACTCGGGCTCCTCCGACTTCTCCGAGTTTCCGACAAGTAATTACGACTTCAGGGGGCGTTCCAGTTGACACTTCCGACTGGGAACTCGGAATTTCCCACTTCCCAGTTCAACTGGAACG
This sequence comes from Tautogolabrus adspersus, assembly GCA_020745685.1. Lineage (NCBI taxonomy): Eukaryota > Metazoa > Chordata > Actinopteri > Labriformes > Labridae > Tautogolabrus > Tautogolabrus adspersus. The sequence goes on from CM036540.1 coordinate 2,659,694, forward strand.
CAGCATTATAAGTGAGGAAGAGTGTTTTGTATTGGATGCAGGATCTAATTGTGAGCCAGTGGAGGTGGATGAGGGTTGGGTTGATGTGCTGCCAGGGCTAAATAAATAATAAAATAAATAAAATTGTCATGTTTCCCAAAGTTAATTTGAATTATTTAGTACTGTTGGGAAGTGCGGTGTCAGTCGACTGGAGGAAACAGCAGGGGGCGGTGTGACAGCAAACTGCAGTCTGTCACCGGAGACTGTTTCCGGTCTTCTTTTTTTTTTTTTTTTGCCTCTTTCTAAATATTAAAATTCTTCAATACATTAAGAATAATATTGAAATATAAATATATACAATAATTAAAATGTTCTGCTTCTCCTGCTTCCTCATGACGCCTCCTCTGTTTTCCATAGCAACGGTGACGCTCTCTCCTGATTGGCTGCAGCTCCTTCCTGTGTTTACCTGGTGGCAGCTAGCACAAGCTATTTTAAACCTCACAGTGTCCGTGAGCAGTGGATTAACAGGTGCCAATTAGAGCACGCATGAGTCCATAACAAGGCCTTGTCCTTCCGTAGCCGTTTTATTGCTGAAAGTTGATGTAGATGAGGAGATTTAACGGGTTAAAGAGCCGTTAGTCGCTGCTAACGTGAGCTAGCGTTCAGCTAACAGAGTGGATGTGAAGCTAACAGAGTGGATGTGAAGCTAACAGAGTGGATGTGAAGCTAACAGAGTAGATGTGAAGCTAACAGAGTGGATGTGAAGCTAACAGAGTGGATGTGAAGCTAACAGAGTGGATGTGAAGCTAACAGAGTGGATGTGAAGCTAACAGCAGCTCATTGAAGAATAACGTCAGGTGTTCAGGACAGGTCTGATGTTGTGTCGTCAGGATGAAGCAGAGAGGGAGGTCTGGACGTCGTGTCTCGTGCTGAGTAAGAATCACCATCATAATGTAAGAAATGACAATATAACGTAGCCTTCATAATGTCTTATTGATGTTGTAGCTTTAAACCCACATGTCTCTCTCATAGACTGTAAACATTAGTGATAATTAGTCTCTGTTTATACTCCCTTAATAATCTGTCAGCTTTAGATTCTCCTGTCACTGTTTTTTATTTTATTTTGACTCAATTCTCAAATGACAAATGAAATAGAGTTTAAATCTTCTTCTTTTTTAACAACAGGTTATAAGGTCAACTTCACATGTTTTGGTACATGAGTACAAATCTGCACAATCACAATTCTTTGGCTCAGACATTTGGAAGTCTCTTCCTCTGCCTCATCTTATTTGACATCATTTGAGCCGTGACAAGCAACACAGTCCATTCATTGATCACACTGTGTCAGAGATACATGTATATCCACATACATATCCATGAGCTGCCAGCTGACAGTAAAGAACGAAGAAACACACAGGGGTCGTTTTGTGCCAATTTTTTTGTTAGGGCTGCCTGGGCCATAAATCGATTTAAGCGATAAATTGTATTTTTGGCAAATGAAATGTTGTTCAATAGAGAACAGAGTGAAGCTGAGTCAGTAATTCTGTGTGTGTTTACAAACCTGAACAGAGAAGTGGATTCTGATGATGTGTTTCTGTTTGTTTGTCTCAGATCTGCTGCTTCATGAGAGATGGATCACAACAACACAGAGCTGCTGAGAGACCCCGGAGGAGAGCACGGACTCTTAACAGGTGACACACACACGCACGCCTTTTTACTGACATAATGTCAAACTAAAGCAGCGTATATCCTCACTGTGCAGATCTGGGACCAGAAATCTTTAGCTTTAAAAATGACTGAAACAATAAAATAATATAACCAGAAAAAATAATAACAATGAATCAAAGATAAATTAAATGTTCAAATCTTTACTAAATGTATTTAAAATAATAAAGTTAGTAATTAAGCTGCAGTTCCTCTCGTGACCACTCTATGGACATAGAGCCCCATGTTCAAATGTATTTATTCATCCTCGGAGTTTGTGTTTCTCTTCCTGTTTAAGGTTCCATGTCATCATGTCGTCATGTCGTCATGTTGGAATTCAGTTTTGTGCCGACACTTTATCTTCGTGAACACAGACTCAGAGTGTGTAGCTGTGTTCTGACGGTTGTGTATGTGTTTGTGTCTCTTTCAGACCGGGAGACTTCCGAGTCCTTCAGTCCAGAAAAGGAGCAGGTTTGTTGTTGTTGTTTTTTTATATTTACACAAAGTCCAACAGTTAAGGATGTAAAACACCTCACAATGGAATTAAAAACCAAACACGGACAATTTAAATCAATTTGATAAAAAAGCATGTTGTAATACTTTTTAACCAGCAGAGGGCGCTATCTGCTTCTCATCAACATCAGTAGCACCTTAAAAACCTCAAAATTAAAAAGTATTATTTACATTTATTTAAAAAAATAAAGAAAAGGGATGTCTGTGTAGGTTCTCATCAAGGTCATGGTATATTTAAAGCTCGATCCAAAGGCAACTAGAGAGGGAGATCTTGATGTTTCCCGTCTCCTCCTCCAAAAGGCGCCTTCAGTTCTGAACTAACTGGTGGAAGGAGCATGCTAATAATCAACTCTGATGTGTGTCATCCTTGATCATTAGCATGCTAATTCATGTCTAACTGATTACCAACATGTTTTGATGTGTTTTGTTTTAGAGGAGAACCTGCTTGGTGACGGAGGATCTGAACTCGGACGGTACTTTGAACACTCACACACAAACATTTCAGTACCGGATCTTTGCTGATTTATTTGTGAATTTAAACAGTGTGCAGGAGTTTGCCCGCACTTGATGTTAGTTGAGAAAAAACAAGAGTGTGTGTCGGTGACCTCTGCAGTCTGCTGACACTCTTGTCATGATCCTGTGTCCCCCCCTCAGGGTCGTGGTCTCAGAGCTCCATCTCCCGCTCCCTGCAGCGGGCGGAGTCGTTACTCAGGAGCACCTTTAACCCGAGTCTTAAGTGGCTGTTCCAGGTTCGCAGTCAGGATGATGAGAACGAGGACGAGGGAAACTTTGTGGTCGCACACAACCTGGTGTCCCGCTCGTCTGCACGCCTCCTGAGACTGCAGCAAGCTCTGCTCAATGTGGCCCCCCAGTGGCAGCCTGTGGGCGGGGCACCGACAGGATCTGCACAGGTGAGTCACTGCAGGACGCCAACAGGTGATCCAAAAATAACACAAGCGGAAGAAGAAAGGAGAGTAGGGATCAAGGTCTGATAATTAACAGTCTGTAGGTCTACACGTCTGAATCATGCAGAGCTGATGGAGACACTGATCAAGAAGAGTCATAATGAGAGTCCACTTTCTCTCTTCTCCGCCCTCAGGTGTGTGTTAAAGGTCCCCTAGGTGAGGGTGGGCTCCTCCTACTGGCCTCCTCCCCCTCCCTGCAAGAGAACTACCTGGCTCTGAGCAGGCTGCAGGAGCAGCGCTCTTTGCTGCTCTTCGTCCACGAGTTCAGCAGGAGAGCTCACCTGGCAGCTGCCTTCATATCAAGAGTCACACACCTGCTGGAGAGAGCACACCTGCAGCTGGCCCAGGTGAGAACCACCTGCAGGAGAACCACCTGAAGTAGAGGCAGTGGAAACATGTAAATAGATGAATCAGTGTTAGTATGTTTGTGTGTAGCAGCCTGTCATGTAAAACTCTGAATCATCATAACTGGACTCCTTTAACTCCTCTCCCTCTCCCTCCTCCTCCTTCCCCCACTTCTCCTTTTCCTTTTCCTCCTCGTACTTCTCCGTTTTCTTCCCCGTCTCCTCTCAGACCCAGTGCAGCTGGTCCTCCTTCAGACCCTGGCTGGTCTCTCTGGTTCAAGAGTTGCGGGTCCACCTGAGTCACTGGTCGAGTCTGTTCTCTAAGGTTCGGTCAGACCCAGGCCTGAGACTCGTGGTGGTGCAGCAGACGCGTCTCCTGGAGGAGGTGCGTAGGAGTTTGGACCTGCTGGCTCTGCAGGCTTTGGTCCTGATTGAGCGGTTAGTGTTCCTGGTTCTGAGTGCCGTGGTCCGGTCTGACCTGGACTCTGTACCCAAAGAGGTCCTGGAGGATGTGTTAGGAGGTGCTGATCTGTATAACCAGGCTGTTGGGGAGCAGAGAGTCCAGCACAATGCCACCCAGCTGAGGACTGCAGTACTACATCAGGCTCAAACCCCCACTCTGGGTCCTGGTCTTCCTCCAAGCAGGGGGCTTCACCCTGCAGGCGTGGGGGTCAAAGAGTTGATGGTTCTGTTAGCAGAGCGTCACGCAGAGCAGGCGACTCAACACCTGCTGAAGACCTGGACCTGTGAGCAGGTGTGTCAGGTCCACAGGATCCAAGCAGGTCCTGACCCCCCTGATCAGGGGGTCCACTGTGGGAACAGGACTCTGAGGGCTGAGTGGACCTGGGAGCAGCTGCAGCACACTCACTTTACAGCCTACGTTACCCATCAGCCCTCTTTGCAGCCCTCTCCTCTGCACACCTCCTCTCTAAAACCTCCTCCAGACCTTCACCTGGACCAGGAGAACCAGCACCAGGTATCCAAGAAGACCTCAGTTTCCGTGGAGCTTCTGGTTCAGCTGCTGGTCTCCTCAGGTAAGCTGCTGGCTCCTCTGACATCACAAACACCTGAAAACCTGAGTCGGGATACAGGATCAGAGGAGAGACCACCTCAGGGGAAGACTTTACCTGCTCAGGTCTGCAGTCCAGAGCCTGGGGAGTCCAGTAGACTTCGGTCAGACTTGAACCAGGACCAGCAACCAGAGATCAAACCAGCACCAGAGACCAAGAACAGGTAACAAATACCTGCACAGGGATTCACCCGCTCTGTGTAAGTTCAATCGTGGTCTCATTTATGCTCTACGTCTCAGGCTGCTACTGTTTCAGTCTCAAACTTCAGGCAAAATATTTAGTTAGCGGCGCAGTGCCACAGCAGAGTGGGCATAAAATGTCACTATAGTGTATGAGAAGAAATATGTAGCAGACCATGGTCTTTCTCCTTATAGTGCATAGCAATGACATAATATGCTGGGCGAACTTGAAAGCTACTCGATGTTCGCTCACAATAAAATACAGTAAAGTAATTTTCAGTGTGCCACGGATGATCGATTTGTTTCTCATGGTATGTTGCTGCAACCGTGCGCTCCTGAGAACGTATAGGCTGTACACGGAGTACCCTAAACTGACAAATGATACCACACCCTAAATTGAATTAAAAACTAAGGTCAACAGATTCACATTCTGTCATTCCGTTACTTAAAGATGAAATTATTATATTGGAAATGATTATTCCATCTTAACTTCAGCTCAGGTGTTGGGGTAGATGCAGACACAAACCCAGAGGTGGAGCCTGCTGAGGGTCCTGGTTGTCTGCGCTGGTCGCCCTCGGTGCAGTGGTTGGACCTGGGTCAGTCTGAGCTGTTTGCTGAGATGTTGGGACAGTATCGCCCGCTACTGGTGACTCTGTGCAGCAGAGCTCTGTGGCTGCAGCTGATCGCCCCCCCACTACCAAACTCTGCAGGAAGCATCAACCTCCAGGACACCCCCACCAGGATTAGCATCCTGAACAGAGTCCAACAAGCTGCAGAGACAGGTGAGACGACTAGAGACAGGCAAGAAGACCAGGTACAGAGACATGTGAGAGAACCAGAGACAGGGGGGACAGGTGAGAGGACCAAAGACAGGTGAGAAGACAGGTATAGAGACAGCTGAGAGGACCAGGTTTAGAGACAGCTGAGAGGACCAGGTTTAGGGACTATGAGAAGACAGGTGAGAGGACAAGGTACACAGACGAGTAGGAGAACCAGAAACAGACAGGTAAGAGGACCATACACAGGTGAGAGACCCAGAGAATGGACAGAGGACCATAGATGAATGAGAGGAGCAGGTACAGAGAGAAGTGAGGGGACAGGTGAGAGGACAAGATACAGGTAAGAAGACCAGGGAACTCATGGTGTTACCTGAGCAGGTATTCAGATGACTGCCTGAATGCGATTTCATGTTTCTGTATGTACTACAGGTATTTATCATGATGTCCTCTGGTCTGTCTTTTTATGGTTTGTTGTAGATCTGCTTCCAAAGGAGTTCAGGACCATGCTGGAGGACTTCAGTCTGTATCTGTTGGCCTTCACTGCACATGCTCAGTGGGACTATGGTAAGTAGACACACACAGATGTGTGAATGCAGCAGGAAGAACATTTACTGACTGAAAACAGAGAATTAAACTCAGAAGGTAAAATATGAGAAATATGAACAAACCTTTTCTCTGTCAAGAGGTGTGCAGGAGTTTAGGCTCCGCCCTGAAGGACAGGTGTCTCAAAGGAGTGAACCACCATTTGGCCTCTGAGCAGAACAGAGGTGTGATGGTGTCATCGACCATGAAGCACTTCCTGTGTCTGCCCCCTCCTCTGATGTCATCACTGAGCAGCTGTCAATCAAACAGCAGGAGCTCAGGTAACAACACACCTTCAGGTAATCCTTTTGAATGTGTAACACCTTCTTCATCAGTTAGCAGCTTTACCACTGTCCGGTATTGTTTTTAAAATAAACAAACTATTCAGAACAGACAAACGACTGCCCTTAATATCACTCACTCTGACCTGACATCCCATAATAATCAGTTCACAGCAGGACACACCCCCTCTCTCTGTCTCCCCCCTCAGGTCCTCTAAGCCTCCCCCCCGACAGGTTCTCTCTGCACAGACACACTGTTAGCTTAGCATTAGCCACAATGCAGCTGTCCACAGTCTGGGTCATGTCCAAGTCTTACCAGTTCCTGTCGTCATGGAGCCTCAACAAGTTCCTGCTCGTCACCCAGGGAGACCTCAAAGTATGTGACTCGTTATGTACACACACACACACACACACACACACACACACACACACACACACACACACACTCTTCATAAAAACACACATTAAAGATCAGACTTTATACACATTACTGAGCAGCGTGTTTGTCTTCATACTAAAGCTGGCTACACATGAGCCAATTTTCAAATCTTAACTGATTTTTAAAACGTGGGAGACACAGACATCAGGACATTTTTTATCGATTTAACATTATAATCCTTTGAACGCACAAACTGGACATCGTAGCCAGACCACGAGACCACACACCTGCCGTTTGTAGAAATGATTCCACAGATACGTGATCAAACCTGACTTCAGGCGAAAAACAAATATGGAGGATGATTGGCGTGGTTAGCTGGCTATGTGGTTTGTATTCATTATTCCACAAGCTGCTCTCCTTCTACTTTAATATTCCACTTGGCTCGGGGCTCAGTTGTGTTTATGATCCCTGCCATGTTGGATGCAGTAAAGAGTATCGTACTGAAAACAAACACTTGAGGATAATCTGGACAATAATCTATCGTGACAAACCTCGAATTGGGCCACGCCCTCCATCTTTGGGGAGGGTTAGGGTTAGCTCCTAAAATCGTCTAGTGTGTAGCCAGCCCAACACGAGGACGGTGTTTACTTACACACCTCTTTATATAGTGTGTGTGTGTGTGTGTGTGTGTGTGTGTGTGTGTGTGTGTGTGTGTGTGTGTGTGTGTGTGTGTGTGTGTGTGTGTGTGTGTGTGTGTGTGTGTGTGTGTGTGTGTGTGTGTGTGTGTGTGTGTGTGTGTGTGTGTGTGTGTGTGTGTGTGTGTGTGTGTGTGTGTGTGTGTGTGTGTGTGTGTGTGTGTGTGTGTGTGTGTGTGTGTGTGTGTGTGTGTGTGTGTGTGTGTGTGTGTGTGTGTGTGTCAGAGCTCACCCCTCTCTCCCATTCAGCTCAGTTGTTTTTTGTAAAGTTTAAAGAAAATCTGAAATACTCACAGATTTGTGATTACTATTAAAGTTGTACTTCTGTCCATACTTTGGTCATACTTATAGGGACTTCGCCATGTTTTGTGTTTTTTTAATTTCAGGTGCTGACAGAGTCTTTAGAGCTGATGCTTCATCAGTTTCAGTCCCTGATGAAGACCCCCGACAGTCAGTCTGCTCTTCATCACCATCATCATCATCAGCTCCTGCTGAGGGAACAACTCAGAGATCTGAACTCAGCCGCGTCTAAGCTGCAGGTGACACCTCTGACTCACTTACATTGCACACCTCTGATTAAAGAGCCCAAGACTGCTTTTTTTGCAAGTAACGTAACTAAGCTCAGCTGTCGTCTTTGTACATTCATATTGATTCCATGATGGCATAAAATTCTTGTCCCAGTCTGTGAAGTCACATTGTGTTTCGGTGTTGCAGCAGCACGCCACAGCAGGAGCTCCACATACACACACACAGTCAGTCCATCACTTTACAGTACAGTCGTCATGAAGAGAGAAATGAGCTCTAGAGACCCAAACTGTTTTGGTACCAGACTGTAAACATCTTTATTTCTGCTGTAAAGTTGGACATTTTAACATGGAGCTCTAAGGGGACTGACTCACTGCAGGAGACAGACTCTAGTGGACACTGGAGGAACTGCAGCTGTAAAGTTGGACATTTTAACATGGGGCTCTATGGGGACTGACTCACTGCAGGAGACAGACTCTAGTGGACACTGGAGGAACTGCAGCTGTAAAGTTGGACATTTTAACATGGGGCTCTATGGGGACTGACTCACTGCAGGAGACAGACTCTAGTGGACACTGGAGGAACTGCAGCTGTAAAGTTGGACATTTTAACATGGGGCTCTATGAGGACTGACTCACTGCAGGAGACAGACTCTAGTGGACACTGGAGGAACTGCAGTTATTTATTGGTGCTTTGCTTGAGATTATCCGATCCTGTCTGTGTGTGTTGTATAAACCAATGGTGTGTGTGTGTGTGTGTGTGTGTGTGTGTGTGTGTGTGTGTGTGTGTGTGTGTGTGTGTGTGTGTGTGTGTGTGTGTGTGTGTGTGTGTGTGTGTGTGTGTGTGTGTGTGTGTGTGTGTGTGTGTGTGTGTGTGTGTGTGTGTGTGTGTGTGTGTGTGTGTGTGTGTGTGTGTGTGTGTGTGTGTGTGTGTGTGTGTGTGTGTGTGTGTGTGTGTGTGTGTGTGTGTGTGTGTTTGATGGTCAGACGTTCTCCGCGGTGGTTCTGAAGACGTTCTCCAAAGACTGTAAGAGGATGTCGGGGGAGATCTTTGAACAGATGATGCCTGCTGCTGTTCACTGGAGACTTCACCTCAGGACAGGTACTACAGCTGATAGTGACATCATAAAATCATAACCATATGAACAGCGGCCGCCAGATTCAAATGTTTCAAATTCAGCTTTTCACAGATTTGTTTATCAGACATCACTTTACTCTCCTCTATATTTGGGCTGTTTTTTCTGTCCCCAACATCAATACATGAAATGGATGAAGTTGTTCTTTTATTTCCCTAATATTCCTTTCATCACATGGACCTCGGTGCCTTTAGATGTCGCTGTTCAGCTCCTGGAGCGTGAGAATGAGAGAGCAGCAGTGGTCAAGTGTCATAGAGATAAACTGAAGTGAGCGTGTGGCTTGTGCAAAAATAGCTGTTGAAGAAAGAAATAGATTTTTTTTTATGATTGTTTCAGAAAGATTAAACTCTACCAAACTAATAAACAAGTCTACAGCTCTGGAGTGTTTTGTTTGTATGCGGTGCTCTTCCTGCTGCGAGCTGTGTCTCTGCGTGTCCCGTCAGACCTGCAGCTACACAGGCCGACCAGTCAGAATAACGGGACGGCAAATACCGGCTTTGTAAAGTCTTTTTGGTGTTTTGTACAATTTTAGTTTCTGCGTCAGACTGACACCAGAGAGCGATGTCTCCTGATCATAGGGCCTGGTGATATGAAACAAGAATGTAATCTCCACATTGTCTAGCTGAATGCCGATACACAACATATATATCTCTATATTTTTCCTGTAAAGAAATAACAAATGTCACTCAGACACTTTAATTAGAAAGCCGGCTGCACAACTTCAACATGTACAGAACACATTTTTCAAACCCGCTCCGCTTCAGAGATGGTCAGATCGTGATATTTGAAGTTGTTGTGTAGTAATAGTTGTGTGTCTGTGTGGGTGTGTGCAGGTTTTCCCAGTAGTCCCAGTGACTACGCCTCAATGGCAGCTCAAGCTGTGATTGGTCAGGTGTTGGAGGGCGTGGCTCCGCTGTCTGATGACGCTCGTGTGCAGGCTCTGAGCGTCACGATGACGGCGTTCATGGAGGCGTGGATGGAGCACATCCTCAGACACAGGATCAAGTTCAGGTCAGTCTCTAGTCCTAGTCTGACTCGGACCTGTTGTAATCTGAGGTACACAGATCCACAGCAGCAGCATCAGATTGTTTCTGTTATACAGCTTTACTGCTTATTTATAAGATCTGATCTCCGCTTTCATCAGGTGCGAGTCAGAGCTCAGCTCACCAGCCAATCACAGGGCTGATACTTAGAGACGGCACAATAGTCACACCTGTACGACTTGGCTTAGCAAAAGCAACCAAGTGTCCCTAATGCAATGTAAGAATATTGGACAAAATAAAATATGTGTCTTTGAGAGAGATGTATCTTAACCCATTTAGACCTAAGGACGCCTAAAAAAAACGCCCTCTCTTTCAAAGTTTACTGAAATCTTTGTCTCTGTATCAGATAGAGACCTTAAAAATAAAACATTTAAAAGCTTAAAACTATTGGCTTTAACTGTAAATTAAAATTTCCTTTGCACTCATGTTCATGGCCTTATGCGACGTAGACGTCTCATCAGGTCTTAAAGGTAGAAGCACGTCTGCGTCTCATCAGGTCTGAATGGGTTAACAATGATCATCTTGTGAGGCTGTGAGTTTATTCAGCTCCTCTTAAAGGTTCATAATGATCCCTCTGAGCTGATGAAGTGAGCGTTCACTGTGAGAGAGCTTTAAGTGTCACAGGAGCTCCATCCTTCTGTCTTTGGTTGTCGTTGGAATCAGAGGTTTTTCATGCTCAATCACGGCTCGTGTACACCAGTAAAGTGCAGATCACAGACTGGCTGTGAACATGAAATTGGACATTGAGGACTTTTGATATGCACTTGAAGCAAGGATCCTCTTCTGCTGCATTTGGGCTCATAGTCTTAAATATGTGTTTGCCTCTCAGCTTTCAGAACCAGAGGCTTTTTAAAAACAGAGGGGAGAAGTTGTTAAACGACTGTTTTCTTCTGTGTAGCTCAGTGATTGGCTCCTCTGGGTGATGAAGTCTAATATTCATTAACATGTTTGACGTATTTCCAATGACCTACAGCACTGTGAACCTGAAGTTTACTCAAACAGCTGATTAAAAGAAGCTCTTCTTCTTCTTCATTGTTTGTGGTCAGTCAGGAGCATTACTGCCACCTGGAGTGGGGTGTCAATACTTCAACGTGTGATTGCCTTTTTTCTCCACTCAGACGTATTTGTCATATGACACCGAACCGTGACATTCGTACTGTGACGGTATGACAATATTCATTTAATGATCAGAGTTGCTCTCCTCAGTGTGCAGGGAGCTCTGCAGCTGAAGCAGGACTTTGACTCCATCAGAGAAATGATCCAATCAGAGCAGTACGGACTGTCAGCTGATCTCCGACACAGGCTGCTCAGCCTCAGGTACCAAACAGCTGTGCATTGATCTCTACACCTCAGTGTAATGTTGTTAACTGACCCCCGGAGTCACTGTGTGTGTGTTTGTGTGTCACTATCTGTGTGCAGGGTGTTTCAGCAGGTGGACTCTGCTGTGGTGTGTCTGCTGCAGCAGCCTCAAGCTAAGCCGTACCTGCAGTCGAGAGCGTGGGAGCCGTTCACACACTGCTGTGAGTATCAAAGATCATAGACACATGATCCATCTTATTTCTGTCAGTGATGCAGATTTCCACTACTTTGATAAGTAATGAATAAAGTGCCTGTGTGTTTGTTTGTGTGTGTGTGTAGGTCCAACTCACGGCAGCAGAGACAGCATTGACTCAGTGGTGGGCAACAGTATAACTAACCTCAGGTGTATGGAGGGGGAGGAGCTAAATGACCCCACATTGGTGACCTCAGACCTCCCTGCTGTGGACCCCTCCACCCCCGGAGAGCCCTACCTGGCCCCCAGGTACACACAGCCTCATACCTGGGCGATGTGGACAGGTGTTTGTCCTCATACAGTCTGTGTTCGATGTCTGTGAGACGGTTCTCACACCTGTGTGGTCTCATGTAGTCTTAATAACACATCGGGCCTCATTCACCGACGGTTCTTAAGAGCAAATGTGTTCTTAAATCCTACTTACGAACTTTTGAAGAAGATTCTGGGATTCGCCGATGTTTTTTTCTGTGGGATTTGTTGTTAGGTAAGAACAGAATTTATGAGCACTTATGAGCACTATTACGCACATTTAAGGGCTGACCGGCTCGTGCACGATGACTGGTTATTGCAAGTTTTTTCTCCATTTGGAGTCCTTGCTTCACAGGTGCCATCTTCCGCTGTTCAGGTGCTGACAGAGTCTGTGGGGGGGGATGCAATAAGCCCTGTACCAATCTGTAGTCTGGCAGGGATCACACACATCATAAAAGCAGCAGTTGTGTCTTTGAGGGTTCTTGCACCAGGAAGGGGACACAGGTTTTTTACAAACGGGTACCAGAGATGCAGCATTAAAAATGTTTTGTTGTTTTTACCTGAACTGGAAAAAATGAACAAAAGATGAATTTCAACTGGACATTAAACTTTCTTATCGCCTGAGTCTGGAAGGTGGAACGATGCATCAACCCGGCTGGAACGATGCATCAGCGGCCATTTGTTAGCTATCTTTATTTGAATAGCGCCAATTCATAACAAATGATACCTCAAAACGCTTTATTAAGAGCAGGAATAAAACCTTACCCTTTTCACACATACGGAAATCTCCTGAAGAACTCCGGAGATTAACAGGAGGAGCTGTATATGTGAACGCAAACAGCCGAATTTTTCGCTGGGACTTCAGCCGGAGTTTCTCCTGACAGACGCCTTTATTTTTTCTGCAGCAAGTCCGAGTGGGCTGATGTGAGAACGCTGCAGGATATTCTCCGGTGAATTCAGCTCGAGCCAATGGGAGTGAGAGTGACGTTTGCATACTGCTGCACGGTGCATAGTGTCTGCACCCAACCACTTGGATCTCCATAGCGTCGTATAGCGGACTCTGTTGCTTTGTCCGCTACTTCCACGTTGTTTTTTTACATCACGTCTTACCTCAGGAGACCCCCCCCCTCACGCCTGCCAGGGAAAGTCTCCAGCTGTGAGGAGCATATGTGAACAGCCAGGTCGGGAGAATCTCCGGAGCAGTCCTCCCGTAATTATCTAGATATTATCTGGAGTGCATTTGTTATATTAAGCAGTGATCAGACTTGATCTAATGGATCCTGTTTGATCTGTTTGGATCCGGGAAATCTGGTTTATCTGGTTTGATCTGCACCCTGACAGTGTCTTTGTTTATGTGGTCTCAGTGCAGCTCTAGGTTCTGCCCAGCAGGACTGGTTGGACCTGAGGATCCAAAGCACCGTCCGACGCTGGAGACTACCAGGATTACACTGTCTGTCCAAGTCTGAACCTTGAACCACCACAGACCCTCAGAGACCACCAGAGACCACTACAGACCACCAGAGACATCCACAGATCTTCAGAGACCACCACAGACCTTCAGAGACCTCCACAGACCTTCACAGACCACTACGGACCTTCAGAGACCACTACAGACCTTCAGAGACCTCCACAGACCACTGCAGACCTTCAGAGACCACCACATACCACTGCAGACCTTCAGAGATCTCCACAGACACCACAGACCGCTGCAGACCTTCAGAGACCTCCACAGACCTTCACAGACCACTACAGACCTTCAGAGACCTCCACAGACCACTGCAGACCTTCAGAGACCACCACATACCACTGCAGACCTTCAGAGACCTCCACAGACCACTGCAGACCTTCAGAGACCACCACATACCACTGCAGACCTTCAGAGACCACCACAGACCTTTAGAGACCAACACAGACCCTCAGAGACCACCACAGACCTTCAGAGACCTCCATAGACCACTGCAGACCCTCAGAGACCACCACAGACCTTCAGAGACCTCCATAGACCACTGCAGACCTTCAGAGACCACCACAGACCTTTAGAAACCACCACAGACCTTAAAAGACCTCCACAGACCATTATGAAGTCTCAGACAAACGTTTCTGTAAAATAAAAAACTCTTTAAAACATTTTAGATTGTTTAGAGATATTTTAAATAAATCAAAAATATTTATTCATTAATGAATATATTTATTTTTTGTTTTTTGTTTGCTGCTTGTCATCAAAGTTATTTTTATATTCATTAATAAAAATATATTTTCTACTCGTATGTCTGATCTTTTTGTAACGTGTAGCCTTTAAGACCTCTCTGAATGGAGGTGTCTGATTGGTCCCTGAATGATGATGTCATCACGGTAACAAACAGGACTCCTGACCTGCCCGCCTCTCTAGGTTAGAAAAAAAAAAAGAGGGAAGTCTTGACGGCTTGTTGCCCCCCGGTTGGTATAAAATGTTGAAGAGAATCTTTAATTAGATGATGGTACATGTGAAATAAATATTAAATGTTTTTTATGTTCAAGATTTAAGATGTTTTATTGTCACTCCAGTTGAACAAATCAGGTGGACTTCTTTTTAAGGAAGGGTAGATATTAAATATAAAGACTAAACTAGAAAATAAAAACAGAACACAGTCACAAATACTATAAAGAAAAAGGGGTTTTAAGATTTGTTTTCCCAGTTTGTCTAACAATGAAAACAGATTGGAAGGAGAAGCTGCAGATAAACATGAGACTGTGGCCAGCAGGGGGCGCACTGTCCCCACTGCAATACAGATAATGAGCGTTTTAGAGAAGGTTCTGGATAAAGTATTGTACACTCTTGATATTTAGATGGGTTATCATCATATCAAACAGAAAAGAGACTGAGACGGGCTAACTAACTAGCGGCTGAAAGCATAAGTGCTGCTGACTGAACTAGTGCCGTAAAGCAGCGACCAGACTCCATTCTCCCAGGTGTTTCAAGGTGGAAACGTGGCACACTGTTGCTTTAATATCTGCCTCATTAAACTGAAATTGATTGTTACAGGTAAGAGGACACACGCACAATTACAAAAACCTTGAATCAGGGTTTCTTTGGTTTTGATTTCTAATTCAAATTTCAATTTCACATCAGAGTCCTTGTTTTTGTTTGTGTTCTCCGGAGGATGATACTCGCCTCTGTTAGTTCGTGTAGTTCTCTTTCTGATCAGCAGGTGGCAGCACGCACCTCTTCACTTACAGTAAACAGAGCGTAGAAGAAGAAGGTGACGCGGAAGTGGAGCAGGAGAATAAACAAACAGATCCCACAGTGAAGTCCGGGGTCTGATCCGGGGTGCAGTATGGAGAGTTCGCCGGAGCTAAGTTTTACTTTGGCCTACATCGTGTTCTGTCTCTGCTTCGTCTTCACCCCCACAGAGTTCAGGTCTGCAGGGATCACCGTTCAGAACCTGTTCGGCTCCTGGCTCGGCAGCGAGGATGTGGGCTTCACCCAGTACCACGTCCGCAGGACCAGTGTCACCGTGCTGGTCCACAGCGCCCTGCCTCTGGGTAAAAACACAGACTACATACAGGGGGATTAAGTCTATGTCAGTCACATAATTATTTATAACCCCCTGCCTATGAGTAATTATCAGACTCACATAAACCAGTGTCATGCCGAGAAATGCGTCCCTGCCAAGAATTACGTGCAGCTCTCAGGAGTGTTAGAAACGGTATCAATCTTATTTCCGGGGGCAGATCTGTGATCAAAAAGTATGAGAAGTTTATTCTTAATAAAGTTAAGTGTCCTTATTGTTCTGGAGACTCGGTAGTAGACGCATTTTCATTAGCCTGTGTAAATGTGACCTGCAAACAGTGTTAAACGTAACGTATCCATCAGGTTATCGTGTGTGTGTGTGTGTGTGTGTGTGTGTGTGTGTGTGTGTGTGTGTGTGTGTGTGTGTGTGTGTGTGTGTGTGTGTGTGTGTGTGTACCATCATCATGTACGTAATGTCACATACAGAGTCATACAGTCTAAATGTGTCAAAGTTATATGCAGGGACAACATTACATTTTAATTAAGATAGCACATAGATACGCTGCTTTACAACCTGCTTTAATTAATTAATGACAACCTTAGTCATCAAACTTAACTTCATAAAGATCAAACAGAAAATGTAACTGTGATGGTTAAACTTTTAACAGAAAACTATACAGCTATAGAACAACGACAACATGCTGTGTGTGTGTGTTTAACATCAGAATAACAAACGTAGAAACAGTCTCAGAGCAGCAGACAGGAAACATGAATCTGACCTTATTGTTTTTGTTTTCTGCAGGTTACTACTTGGGCATGTGTCTCGCCGCTCCTGACGAAAACCTTCTTCATGTCCACCAGGTCTGTCTGTCTGTCTGTCTGTCTGTCTGTCTGTCTGTCTGTCTGTCTGTCTGTCTGTCTGTGTCTGTGTGTGTCTGTGTGTGTTTCTCTCAGTCTGTCTGCGTTTGTCTGTTTATCTGTCTGTGCGTGCGTGCGTGCGTGCGTGCGTGTCTGTCTGTGTCCCCCTGCTGGAGACAAAGAACGCTCCAGCCTGAAATCTGATACTGACTCCTTCTCTATGGATTAAAGATGACTGATAACTTCTTGGCTCATGTTGTTTGTCCAGGTGAGTGACGGGTGGAGGACCTTCCTCCTTGCCTCTCTCGGCCTCCAGCTGCTCGGCTGGATGCTCGTCATCTATTGGTCCAGATGTAATTGGACCTACCATCCAATCAGCCGGGCCCTGCAGGCCCACGTCCGGCCCCCCCACTCCAACTGGGGCTCTGTGGCCTCCAGCATCAACACCGAGTTCAGACGCATCGACAAGTTTGCTACGGGAGCTCCTGGAGCACGAGTCATCATCACCGACACCTGGGTGCTGAAGGTGAGTCGCTCACCTGTCAGTCAGAGCAGTATACAGTTTTTCTTTTTTTGTCATATGGGACTCTTGTCAGGGGTGAGAACCAAAAGGGACAGTGGATAGTCAGAAATCAGGGTAAGAGAGAGTGGGGAATGACACACGGGAAAGGAGCCAGAGGGCAGACCTAAACACGGGCTGCCCGCTTCAAGGACTACAGCCTCTGTACAGTACATGGGGCGGGCGCACTAACCACTAGGTCACCAGCGCCCCATCATCTTACAATTTACAAAAACGTATTCAAATACATGGATGACATTGTGTATGTGTCTGTGTGTGCCCGTGCAGGTGACCACCTATCACGTCTACATAGCCCTACAGTCTGAGTGTCATGTAACCGTCACAGAGTCCAGACAGCATCAGTTGAGTCCAGACTCCGCCTCCCCGACACAGATCCTCACCCTAAGAGTGGAAAGCATCAACCCTGCAGCCAGAGCCTTCCACATCAGGTACACACCTGTACACACCTGCACCTGTACCCACCTTCATGTATGTGTTTATACTAACCCCTCCCCCTCCTCAGTCTGAACTCCACAGAGTACTCGGAGCTCAGAGAGAAGCTTCACGCTCCCATCAGGAGCTCAGCTAACGTGGTGATCCATCAGACCATCGGTGAACTCTTCCTGGACACCTTCAGGTCTCAGGTGGACCTCAACCCCCCCTACACACTGCCCAGTGGACAGGTACGCTGCTCTGACTGTGTGTGGCGACTACGTTGGGACATGAGTTTCCCACACATAGACGATAATCTGGGTAGGCAGCCCAGGTACATTTTTGGCTGCCCAAGTGTATTTCTGACCTGCTTAACCACAAAGAGCGAGCGGTCTGCTGACTGAACGTCCCTGTAATAAGCGTCATCATCGATACGTGCCAGTCTTCTAATCTTCACAACAGGGTCCTAAGTCTCTAACTAGACCCCCGGTGGTCGAAAGAGGATCTGCAGAGTCCCTTTGCACCTTTAAGAAAAAGACCCAGCTCTTTCAAGAATACCTACGACCTTAATGATGATGATAACGATCGTTTTGATATTATTGATGATGATGGTAATGACGATGGATTAGTTTGATAACGACGGCTTTTAAGATGGTTTCTATGCTGGTTAGAGCTCTCAAGAACTGCCGTCAATGTTGTGCTTTGCCTCTGGTCACTTCCTGTCAGCACCTGTGTGTCCAATCGGACTCAAAGCTGATCGTTTGCACTTACTGACATTGTTTCCTCCTGTCTAGATCCTTGCTTGTGTTGTTCTTACTCTCTGATGTACCTCGCTTTGGATAAAAGCGTCTGCTAAGAGAATTGTAGAATTCTAATGTTTCAACAGAATATTGAGTGAAACATTTCAAAACGTGAGCAATGTTATTTGAGCATCTCTAACGCAGGCAGCTTACTGCTGATGAGTATTAAATGACACACAAAACAAAGCTGAGGCAGCGCAGTGTGGAAGAAAGGAGAGGTGCAGGTATGTGTGGTCGCGTGTGTTGATAAGAGAACTGAAGGGAAGAAAGATGAGCAGATGAAGTTGTAAAATAAAGTAGTGAATAAAGCTCAATTAATACATTTACAATTTAATTTAAACATAACTTAAGCTAGTAAAAGAACCCCCCCAAATCCATCCTCAGAATGCAAAATAAAGCCAAAATTAAAACACTCAGGTTTTCCAAAAAAGCTGGAGATGCTGTATCAAATGTAAATAGATATAAAGTGTGTGAAATAGTCGGACTCGTGCATACTTGTCTTCAGGCTGATGGTGTGTGTGTGTGTGTGTGTCTTTTAGGATCTGGAGCCGTGTATCGGCTGTATGCAGGTTCCTGCTAACAGCAAGCTGGTCACACTCTGCCACACTGAAGGTAAGACTGTGTGTGTGTGTGTGTGTGTGTGTATTCCTTTTTTTACTTGAACTCTGTACATAATGACATTTAAAGATGGTCTCCTTACTTCAGTTTTAATGTTTCGATGATTTATACTTCTGCATTCAATCTATTGTTACGCCCCACCATAAGGCGGCCCTATGGGGCTAACAACAATCCACAAATCCACCCATTAAAACACACTTAACACCTTAACAACGTCAAAAGAAGGGATTTATTAACATTATACAAGCTACATTATAACAGAGATCAACTAAGACTAATGTGACAAAACACAACAGACAATCCCTGACTGAGAAGCACAGCAGTCACAACTCCAAATGCCTCCCCTCTGCTGAAGCCAGCTCTGGCCTTTTAAGCTCTGAAGCCAGGTGTGCCTCGTTGTTCAATCAGTGACTTCACCTGGGCTGGAGAACAACAGAAAGGGAGAAGGGACAAACAGCACAGGGCACCATACAGCCGTAACACACTGGGTACATCTCACTTCCCTTAATTGCATCCAAGTGTCCTCCACTTGCGTCTTAGCCCCTCCCACCAGAGCTGCATGGAGGAAACGAAGCAGAGGAGAGAGGAACGAGGAAATGTGTTTTAAAAGACATGAGACGTCCTTTCCTCTACAGCGTCACGTGAAGCGACGTCTGTTTGTGATGATGACATCAGCTGATCACGTTCAGCTGTCTGTCAGCTTTAACAGCTGTTTATGTCCGCACAAACACACACTGTATTATTTCTAATACACACAGTAACAGTGTTCAGTCTGTGTACTTTACCACATGAAGAACAACCTGCAGGCTGATAATAACCAAAAGGACAATTTCTACTGACTAAAAGATTTCATACTGAATTGATGAATTTATTATTTGTATTAGTTTGGACTTATGATTGGACGATGAAGTGTGTATTTTATAAACACAGATATTTATGTGAGAATGGTTGATGAGGTTGTAAATGATAGAAACTTTCTGAAGGTAAATAAGTGTGAATGTAAAAGGTGTTTGTGAGTGACAGACTCCCTCTGCATCAGACTGTCAGTCTCATCATCATCACACATTCAAACAGTCTGAGGGATCATGAACATGAAGGAATCATTTCTGAACACTTCATATTAACACACTGTTTGTTTGAGTGTGGGGAGTGATGGGCCTACACTCTGATTGGTTTATAGAACTGATGCTTCATATTTGGTTGTTAATCTTCATGTCAGACACTTTTAATCCCAGCTCATCACAGACTCTTTACAAACTGACACATGATCTGTTTAAATGTCCGACGCTCCGTTTAGCGTCTTTTTAATGTCCGTCTTTTCTCCGGTATTAAACTCCGCTCATGTTGATAAGTTTCACTGAAGTCTGATCCGCTGCAGCGTCCAATCAATGAGTGATATTCAAGAAGGGGGCGTGTCTGTCAGTAAAAAGACTTCCATAAAGCCAGCTCTCGTGTATCCTCGCTCATCGCTCCTCAGATCTCCCTCCTCTCTCCTCGATCCTCTGTCCTCCTTTCAGTATAAGATCCTTAACATGGCGGGTCTAGAACTACTTCTAGCCGAGGAGTGAGGACCGAGGAGATAGCAAATAAGAGAACTGAGAAAGTCCCTATGCCTTCATGAGCACTGCATACCTGGTATGTAGTTTACTTCTACTGCGGTACAGACTCTGTGTATTCATGTCACTTGTGTGTTTGTGTTCAGAGTCAGAAGGGGACTCTGACTGTCAGAGGTGTTTCTGCAGACCCATGTGGTGTCTGTCCTGTCTGGGTCGGTGGTTTGCGAGTCGTCAGGACCAGCAGAGACCTGAGACCTGGCTGTCCAGTCGAGTCCCGTGTCCCACCTGCAGAGCCCGGTTCTGTATCCTGGATGTGTGTGTGGTCCGCTGACACACTGAACACACTGTATCTATGGAGGTGATGGAGGATTCAAACTACAGACCACCTGAGGATGGGGACCTGACCCTGGACTTTATGAACCCCTCCCCCCAGAATGACAGGAGTCAGTTAGGAGTCTGTGTAACATTTATACAGTTTATATATAATCTGAATGCAGGTTTTATAAAATGTGTTTACAGTTTGTTCATAGTTCAACTAAAGTCTGTATTCAGTTTATTTACAGACTGTTTGTTCCCTGTGCTCTTTAATGGAGCGTCACGTAACTCTTCACCTGAAGGGCTGAAAGCTTCAGGTGAAGTTAGCCGGCTAGTAGCACAAGAAAGTAAACAACGGAAGCTTGATGGGACTCCATAAAAGACACGTCACCTCACCTGGATGTTTTTGAGGACCTATCAGAGCTCACCTGAGAGAGTGTGTGACGTCACTCTGACACTGTTTGTCCTTCAGACGCTGAGAGGATCAAACACGATGACCGCGTTTTATTTAAAAAACTGTTAACCTAAAAATAACTAAACAGGTACGAGTCCCGACCTCGCCCCTTTTCTCTCTATCCTCCCCCACATCTCCTGTGGATCCTTACCTGTCCTTTCAATAAAGGTGAACATCTTTCAAACCAAACAAAACATGTTTTTTTTTTCATTCAGATATAATGAATATAAAATGATAAATGTATTTATTGATTTTAGATAAAACCTGAGGTCACAGCTGATTGGATATAACCACGGCCTACACACACACTCACACAGGTGTGTTACTTTCTGTGAGAGACACCTGTGATCAGGTCGTCTGTGTCGGGCCTAAAGAGGCTGATTAACCCAACGCACAGGTCATTACAAAACCCCTCAGGGGACCTGTGTGACATCATACAGAATATTTACCTAAAATGGTAAATGGACTTGAGCTTATATAGCACTTTTCTAGTCTTCAGACTACTCAAAGCGCTTTACACTGCATGTCACACCTACACATTCACACACTGATGGTAGAGGCTGCTGTGTAGTGAGACCATCAGAAGTAACTAATCCCATTCATACACATTCATACGCAATTCGGGAGCAATTCGGGGTTAAGTGTCTTTCCCAAGGACACATCGGACATGTTGCTGCAGCAGCTGGGGATCGAACCCTCGACCTTCCGGTTGAGAGACGACGACTCTACCAACAGAGCCACAGCCGCCCCATGCATACCTGTGTGACATCATACAGAATATTTACCTGTGTGACATCATACAGAATATTTACCTGTTTGACATCATACAGAATATTTACCTAATATTTACCTGTGTGACATCATACAGAATATTTACCTAATATTTACCTGTGTGACATCATACAGAATATTTACCTGTGTGACATCATACAGAATATTTACCTGTGTGACATCATACTGTATATTTACCTGTTTGACATCATACTGTATATTTAGCTGTGTGACATCATACAGAATATTTACCTGTGACATCATACTGTATATTTACCTGTGTGACGTCATACAGCATATTTACCTGTGTGACATCATACAGAATATTTACCTGTTTGACATCATACAGAATATTTACCTGTGTGACATCATACAGAATATTTACCTGTGTGACATCATACTGCATATTTACCTGTGTGACATCATACAGCATATTTACCTGTGTGACATCATACAGAATATTTACCTGTGTGACATCATACAGAATATTTACCTGTGTGACATCATACAGAATATTTACCTGCGTGACATCATACAGAATATTTACCTGTGTGACATCATACAGAATATTTACCTGTGTGACATCAAACAGAATATTTACCTGTGTGACATCATACAGAATATTTACCTGTGTGACATCATACAGAATATTTACTTGTGACATCATACTGTATATTTACCTGTGTGACATCATACAGAATATTTACCTGTGTGACATCATACAGAATATTTACCTGTGTGACATCATACAGAATATTTACCTGTGTGACATCATACAGAATATTTACCTGTGTGACATCATACAGAATATTTACCTGTGTGACATCATACAGAATATTTACTTGTGACATCATACTGTATATTTACCTGTGTGACATCAAACAGAATATTTACCTGTGTGACATCATACTGTATATTTACCTGTGTGACGTCATATAGCATATTTACCTGTGTGACATCATACAGAATATTTACCTGTTTGACATCATACAGAATATTTACCTGTGTGACATCATACAGAATATTTACCTGTGTGACATCATACTGCATATTTACCTGTGTGACATCATACAGCATATTTACCTGTGTGACATCATACAGAATATTTACCTGTGTGACATCATACAGAATATTTACCTGTGTGACATCATACAGAATATTTACCTGTGTGACATCATACAGAATATTTACCTGTGTGACATCATACAGAATATTTACCTGTGTGACATCATACAGAATATTTACCTGTGTGACATCAAACAGAATATTTACCTGTGTGACATCAAACAGAATATTTACCTGTGTGACATCATACAGAATATTTACCTGTGTGACATCATACAGAATATTTACTTGTGACATCATACTGTATATTTACCTCCGTGACATCATACAGAATATTTACCTGTGTGACATCAAACAGAATATTTACCTGTGTGACATCATACAGAATATTTACCTGTGTGACATCATACAGAATATTTACCTGTGACATCATACACAACATTTACCTGTGTGACATCATACAGAATATTTACCTGCGTGACATCATACACAACATTTACCTGTGTGACATCATACAGAATATTTACCTGCGTGACATCATACAGAATATTTACCTGTGTGACATCATACAGAATATTTACCTGTGTGACATCATACAGAAT
This sequence comes from Tautogolabrus adspersus, assembly GCA_020745685.1. Taxonomy (NCBI): domain Eukaryota; kingdom Metazoa; phylum Chordata; class Actinopteri; order Labriformes; family Labridae; genus Tautogolabrus; species Tautogolabrus adspersus. The sequence goes on from CM036540.1 coordinate 2,683,188, forward strand.
ATTTACCTGTGTGACATCATACAGAATAATTAACTGTGTGACATCATACAGAATATTTACCTGTGTGACATCATACAGAATAATTACCTGTGTGACATCATACAGAATATTTACCTGCGTGACATCATACAGAATATTTACCTGCGTGACATCATACAGAATATTTACCTGTGTGACATCAAACAGAATATTTACCTGTGTGACATCATACAGAATATTTACCTGTGTGACATCATACAGAATATTTACCTGTGTATTTACCTAGGTAATATTTACCTGTGTGACATCATACAGAAGCTACGTCATCAGTATAAGCTGATAAATGCATTACTCCCCTCCAAACAGCAGGTGGCAGTGTTCCTCTCCTCAGCGTTTTTTTTTACAGAGGAAGTAAAACAGTTTTTATTATCAGTGAATTTTCACATTATGAACATTTGATAAATGTTATCATTAAAGTTTCTAATAGTATGGTTTCATTAAAGTTATCAGTGATGCAGTTATTGTAATTACACTTATTATCAAAAGATGTATTTTAAATCATTCCTAATTAAGTGATATTTTAAAATCATATTTATTGTTTTGATTCTAAAGTTATGATTATTCTTACAGCTGTGATTGAGAGATTCATCACACAGGTGACATTAACAGGTGTGTTTCATAGAAAGATGTTACCTACAGATCTGAGAACAAATGATAATATAACTAAAGTACAAACCTCGTCAGTGATTCGCTCTGATGACTGAAGGAGAATAAAAACACCTAAAGAATCGTCAGTTTAATGTCCTAAACCAGTGGCTCTCAACTGGTGGGTCGGACCCAGAACCCAGAGCGGGGTCGTGGGGTCGCGGAGACATTTTCAGTGGGTCGCGAATGTTTGCCTGGAAGCAAATCTTGTGTCAAAAGTCAGTGAAGGTCTTTTTACACTTGTTTTTTTTTTGTTCAGTTCTGTGCTTCTGTTTCATGTTTTGTACCGACTGAGGTCCAAACTGCACAATTTTTCAGTTGGTGGTGGGTCCTGATGCTGGACGAGTTGAGAACCACTGTCCTAAACACACACACACACACACACACACACACACACACACACACTTACCTGTGTGTGGTTGATGATGATACAGGTTTTTTTCTCTCACCTGTTTCTCTCTCTGGTTTTAATGAGGTCAAAGTGGTTGAATATTAATCAGCTCAATGTCAAGGCTCTTAGGAATAAAATCTTTAAACTGTCATAACAAAGTTAAAATAATCACAGCGAGAACAATCATGTTAAAATATTTTATTTTACAGAAGAAACAAAACGGACATATTCTGAAAAATAAGGAACGTATTAAACGTAAAACTAAACGATATAACACTGAATGAACGGGTGAGCTGTTAAAAACTGCGACGTTGGTTTAATTAAACTTTCTGGAGCTTTCTAAACCCGATGAGCTTCATCAATCTGTTAAAATCATCTGTGTGAGGTCTGTCTGTTTCCATGGTAACAGGTTTATTAATCCGCTGATCATCACATACAGCTGTATGAGGTCTGCCTGTTTCCATGGTGACATGATAATTAACCTGCTGATCATCACATACACCTGTGTGAGGGCTGTTTGTTTCCATGGTAACGGGAATATTAATCCGTTGATCATCACATACACCTGTGTGAGGTCTGTCTGTTTCCATGGTAACGGGAATATTAATCCGTTGATCATCACATACACCTGTGTGAGGTCTGTCTGTTTCCATGGTAACGGGAATATTAATCCGCTGATCATCACATACACCTGTGTGAGGTCTGTCTGTTTCCATGGTAACGGGAATATTAATCCGCTGATCATCACATACACCTGTGTGAGGTCTGTCTGTTTCCATGGTAACAGGATTATTAATCCGCTGAGCAACACATACACCTGTATGAGGTCTGTGTGTTTCCATGGTAACAGGATTATTAATCCGCTGATCATCACATGCAGTTGTTCATAATCTCATTTTCAAAAAAGTTCAGATGTTAGTCCAAGTTTTGAAGCGGGTCGTCACTGAAACAAGAACTCTTCCTAATGACCCTCAAAGTATGTCTTAGTCCTTCTCCCAGAATCCAAGTCCTCTTTCAGATCCAGATCCAGATCCAGATCCAGGTCCTGATCCTGGTCATGGTCCTGGTCTGTCCTACAGCATCACTCCTGAAACACACAGAGGAGACATGAGTTTAAACATAAAGAAAGATCTGGTCTCTCAGCTGAGTCCTCAGACTCAGAGAACAGGCCCTGTTTACAAATCAAGCGTTCTGATTGGCTGACTACAGGAAACGGATAACATATATAATGATGTTCATAAACCAATCAAACCTGTGTGGATGTCAATGTGTAAAAAACTGTTGCAAACACCAGAAATAATAAAAATGATAACATGTGAGAATGAAAACAACAGAGACAGACAGAAGTGAATGTTGAGATGCTAACGTAGCTAATGGCTAACATGCGAAAGCCAGTAACCTAAACACTGTAAACTTAACATCAGTGACGTATAGACAATAAAATCAGACACTAACACAAACTATCATATCACAAACAAATCATTCATAACAATCCTACAGTCCGTTACGTTTTTGTCCAAAGCAACGTTTATCTGAGAGTAAATACAACAGGAGCAAGGATCTACAGAGGAGGAAACAACGTCAGTAAAGGCCCTGACACACCAAGCAGACGGCAAAGAATTAGTGGCGACGAAGACCGCCTGTGGTATCGCCTCACGGTGACTTTTGTCTTGGCCAAAAAGTTGCACTAGAACACACCCCAAAGACAACAGCCGACGGCCAACCACCACTTTCTGCGCATGCGTGAGAGGAAATAACTCTCCATGCCAGCAGGCGCCGTTAGTCCGTTGTCATGATACGAGAAGAACATTTTTACACCACTGTTGCGCACCACTCGTATTATGAGCTAACGAACAGCGCTAAAGGCCCTGTCACACCAAAAAGACAGCAAAATACTAATGGCGACGAAGGCTCATCGCTGTCGCTCACCACTCGAATATAGGTTCTTCTAATCGACAATAATGTCTGATTAAAAGTTGAAAATGGAATTGGCGTTGTTAGCCCTTGGTCTTTTATTAGTGGAATAAGCACAGACAAGGCGCTTCCGTTTTTTCTTCTCGTGCACTGGCTCTCCTGTTTCGCTTAGCTGAACAGCCAATCAGAGAGATTCCTCTCACCAACTGCGCAGGCGAGTGCTGACGTCGATTCAACATGTCGAATCGACTGAAAAGAGGCCAACTGGGGCCGACGGGTAGCGACGGAGCTGGACACACCGCAAAAACTAGGGCGACGATCGCTAACCGACGGGCTGACGTCCGACTGTCTCCTTGGTGTGACAGGGCCTTACAAGCTAACGAACAGCGCTAAGTCTGATCAGACACAGGTGCTGACAGGCAGAGCACAGAGGCCAGGGCGTATAATGTAGATTGATTCCAAAACTTTTTGGATCGTGACTTTGACTTCACAAAACTCTGGCGACCCCAGACATCCAAAACACAGACAGCTTTTTGCTAAAATAATGACTTTTCCGTCATGTAATAGTTCTTTTATTATGTTGCCACTAAACATTCATGTTAGAGCACATTTAGGTTTTTTTCGTGTTTATTTTTGTGGAAAGAGGAAGAAAGGCTGGGTGACATTTCTGCACAATGGATGACAGACAGAAACTGCACGTTTCTTGTTTTGGCATTGGCTATGGTCCACATTAGCCTGTGTTCAATATATCATCAATAAATACACATTTCAGGCAAACACATTTTTATTCCACGTGACCCCCCATGGGTTCTAGACCCCAAGGTTGGGAAAGCTGATTTACAACCTGTAAATGGGAGGTAGAGCCTTTCAGAGTCCAGTCAGAGTCTGGGAGTCAGAAACACTCTGTACTTTTAGAACAGGCTTAAAATGTTCCATTTTTATAAAGCTTATAGCTGGCTCAGGCTTGTACCAGCTCCTAGTGATGCTGCTATAGGCCTGGACTGCAGCATGAACTTCCCTCCAGTTTCAGCACATGTGCAGACCTGCTCTTTATGGAAAGTGTCCTCGGATAATATAGATAAGATTGATTGATGATTAATTGATTGATATTAATTGATGGTGTGTCATTTTACTTTAACATTGACGTGATCAGCCTGTTTCAGCTGCTGCAACATCAAAAAAGAAACAAAAATGTCTGTTTTCCTGCTAACACAGCGCTCAGACTTAGTGTCTCTGTGAGAATAAAAAAATACATTTCCCCACACACACACACGCGCGCACACACACACACACACACACACACACACACACACACACACACACACACACACACACACACACACACACATCAGCAGCTGCTGCTGTCTGACAGGCTGATGATGACTGTGTTTTTTCCCCTCCTTGTTTCAAAGTATGTTGGAGCAGATGGCCTGCAGAGAGAGAGAGAATGTGCTGCAGAGACTGCTGGGGAATGTGCCAAGAGTTTGTGTGTGTGTGTGTGTGTGTGTGTGTGTGTGTGTGTGTGTGTGTGTGTGTGTGTGTGTGTGTGTGTGTGTGTGTGTGTGTGTGTGTGTGGTTTCAGTTCGCGTGCCTTCTCGCTGCCCTCTGCCCTTCATGGCGCCAGCTCCACTTCCCCTCCACTCTAAACATCTGGTGTCTGGGACTTAGAACACACACACTCACACACACACGCACACGCACACACACACACACACACACACACACACACATAGAAACAGACTGTAACACAACCACTCTCTTACACAAAGTTTCACACACACAGAAAATGCTCTAAGCTATTTTACATCTAAAGGGTGACATGAGTGCCAAGTGTGAAACTGCACAAAGTGACTGAGTGTCTCACAGATTAACACACACACTGACACTCACACGCACACGCACACGCACACGCACACACACACACACACACACTGACACTCACACGCACACACACACACACACACACACAGAACAGGGACGCTTCTTACTAAAATATGCTGAAATGTTATAAAGTGCTTGTATTAATGAGTGCTTCTGTGTGTGTGTATGTTGCTAACTTCCTCTTCTTGCTGAGACCCTCAATGTGAACACGTTGTTGATGTGTGCATTGATGTGTTTGTGTTGATGTGTTTGTGTTGATGTTTGTTTGTGTGTTGCTGACCTTCCTCTTCTTGCTCCGCCCCTCGGCCTGCAGCGTTCTGGTACACTGGTCCACACACTGAGAGAAGCTCAGACTGGACCGGTCCGGACTGTAGTCCAGCTCCGCCAGCTGAGCCAGAGATAGGATGTAGTTACAAGCGATACGCAGGATGGCTAACTTGGACAGCTTCTGTCCGTAGGAGTAACACGGCACCTGCAAACACACACACACACACACACACACACACACACACACACACACACACCCAGGGTAAGGCTTTAACTAAGCATTGACCTCACAATTAACGATTAAGCCAATGTGAAAGTGCAAAAATTGCAGTTCTTCTAGTGTCCACTTGAGGCTGTCTCCAAAAGTGAGTTCATCCTCAAAAAGCCCCATGTTAAAATTTTACAGCAGAACTATAAATGTTTACAGCCTGGTTTAAAAAAACTGTTCATGACGACTGTATGGGCTACATTTTTATATCTTATTAAGTCTAAGTGTTAGTAATTAATATGCATGGTAAGGGGCGTAGTTAAGATGACCTACAGGTGGGTGTGTTATAGCTGTTTGCCAGGAGGCTTAAGGCCAGCCTCAGCCTCACCACTTTGTCTGTTTCTAGATTGATTGAAAGTTAGAGTCAGCATTTCTAATATGGCGACCACCACCACTGGGTTTCATTACGTCTCTTCAGAAACCATGCGGTGACTTCACTGAGACTGCCTCCATTATTCATACAAACTATTGCTTAACATTTTTTTGTTTTTAAGTTTTTTTTCCCACCTTTGGCCTCTATTTGGATACCACCTTAAACATTTTTCAAACTCACTTAAACCTGGCTGATACCACCTTATAACACCTTATACATGTCTGGTACCAACTAAAATGTTGCTGGTATCACCAACAATTATGCAGACGGTAAAAACAGACAGTAGTAACTGTAACAATACATGTTCTTCACTGAGCATGCTCAGAGTCAACGGCCACAGAGCATGCTCAGATCTTTGGATAAACTGTGTAAATAACTCACACAGCTCTGAAGTGTCTCTCTCTGGTGTTTCTGAGTGCGGGTGTGTGTGTGCGTGTTGTAATTCTTACCTGTTTCCTCAGCGCCTCAAACGCAGCACTGATGGTGTGGACTCTGGTCCTCTCTCGGGCATTGGCAAGCAGCCTCCTGGTCTGCTGGATCGCTTTCACCTCTGGAATACGTCCATGTCCATGTTCATGTGCAGATCCAAGTCCATGTACATGTTCATGTGAAGGTCCAAGTCCAAGTCCAAGTCCAAGTCCATGTTCATGCCCAGGACCAGGTCCGGGTCCATCTGCATTCAGCCCAGCCCGCTTCCTGGGAGAATCCTGAAAGAGAGAGAGAGTTATTATAGAAAAAGTCAGGTCAGCGGTGGACACACGTGTACCAGAACTCTGTGTTTCATGTGTGTCAGTGTAAGATTGAAGCTGGTCTCTGGACTCAGACCTGTAGGCTCAGACTGTGTGTGTGTGTGTGTTCAGACCATAGACAGTACATTAATATGGACAGCACATCTCTGTCTCCTTCCTTTGTACAAAAACAAAGCCAAAAGAGCTCCGGAAAGACATGCGCAGAAGGCGGGGGGGAGCAGTGGTATTGACACACACATTTAACACATTTAATTTACCGGTAAAAGGTCAAAGGTCCCTCAGGTGGGTTCAAGCAGACACTCCCGGTTATGACAGTTTAAATACTCTTGGGTTAGTGTTCATTACGTTTTCTCTCAACGTTCTTACTCTACTCTCATTATCCGGAGCACACAGCAACACAGGAGCCTCAATTGTCAACAGAGCTGTCAATCATGGCATTTACACGGTTTTATAACATTAAATTACTAATTAAAAAGAAACTCCTCAGAAAAATAGATAACTTAAACACAAATTGACGCGATTATAACTATCATGATAAAACCAGGTTTGATAAAAATGTATCTAATGCACATTTTGATTTAATAATTCGACTCATGTCCTTCTGTTTACATGAAGGAGGCGGGTTTATGACTTATACTGCAACCAGTCAGCAGAGGGAGCTCTAAATCTTTTGGC
>CM036540.1:2695389-2702889 GCA_020745685.1 Tautogolabrus adspersus
GGGGGGCTGGAGCCGATCCCAGCTGTCATTGGACGAGAGGCGGGGTTTCAACCTGGACTGTTCACCTGTCAATCACAGGGCTGACATATAGAGACAGACAACCAGCCAAACTCCGGTCACACATATTAACCTAAGCAGTATGTCTTTGGACTTGGGAGCTGGAGAACATGCAAACTCCACACAGAGAGGGTCCTGTCCCACGGGGATTTGAACCTGGAACCTCCTCGCTGTGAGGCAACAGCTCCAACCACTGCACCATCGTGCAGCCTCATTTATTGATGAATTAATTAATTTAACTTGTTTAAAAAAATGTACATGTTTAAAATAAGTTAAAAACCATGCTGTTTCTCCTGTGGACAAAGAGACAGAATCAAACGACTAAATGTAAGGTGACAGGATATTTAACACATTGACTGTATACCAATATGGACAGCGCCTCTCTGTCTCCTTCCACTGTTGAGAATGAAGACAAAATACCCCCACGACGGGCGTAGACATATTACGCTGGTGATGTCATCTGGAGCAAAGACATGGGTGGAAGGGATCTGACTGGTGGCATGGAGAAATTGATGGCACGCTGCTTCTCAAAATAACAACACATTACATTTTCAAATAAAAGGTCAAAGGTGACACAGGTGGGTTCAGTGCACAGTAGAACAGATTCTTGTGTCGGTTTGGAGGCAGACACTCACGGTTATGGAAAGTTCAATGACTCTTGTTCGTTACGTTTGCTCTCATCGTTCCTTCTCTACTCTGATGATCCGGAGTACACAGCAACGCAGGAGCCTCATTGGTCAACAGAGCTGTCAATCATGATGTTACATCTACGTTTTAAAGTAACTAATTAAAATGAATTACACAGAAAAATGTACACTCTGAAGTAAATCAGCATGATATTAACTAACTATAATGACCGGCTGTGGCTCAGTTGGTAGAGTCGGTCATCTCTCAACCGGAAGGTCGGGGGTTCGATCCCCAGCTCCTGCAGCCACATGTCCGATGAATCCTTGGGCAAGACTCTTAACCGTGAATTGCTCCCGCGGCTTTGTCAATGACGTATGCATGTGTATGAATGGGATTAGTTACTTCTGATGGTCACTCTATCATACCTCTGCCATCAGTGTGTGAATGTGTAGGTGTGACCTGCGGTGTAAAAGCGCTTTGAGTAGTCAGAAGAGTAGAAAAGAACTAAACAAGCTCATTTACCATTTACTGAATCCATGTTTGAGAATCATTCATTTTATGTGTATGTTAACTTTATTGTTTGACCCATCTCTCATCCGTTAACATAGAGAGGTCAATGACCTATACTGCAGCCAGTCAGCAGGGGGAGCTCTAAATGTTGTGGCTTCACTTCCAGGCAGCTGTTGCTCCATTCATGTTAATAAACACAGATGACCTCAACCCTGAGTTAAGAGTGTTATGATGGGTGTGAACACTGATGAAGGCTTTGTGCTGAAACGCCTCCGCTGTTGCTCTACCCAGATTATAAATCGTTAAAGGACATTGAGTGTTCTACTTTTTTGTTTTTCTTGTAAGTATACGTGCGGTCATGCACCTGAAGATTTGTTACTGTTTGAGTGTGCTCCTTTTTCTGCCGTGTGAACAGGCGAACACATGAAGAAGGTGTTTGAAGGATAAGAAGAGGCCAAACAGGTCAGGGTGTTCATTAACTTTATGTTTTATTCACCAGAGTACAGAAGACGTTTAAGGACTGACAGCAAACACAAAGAACATGTGAGTCAATGTGTGACTTTATTAAGAAAGTGAGTTACAGGTAACTGACACGAGGAGAGTGAGTGTCACACTACAGTCAGTTAAGGTGGGCACGCCTCTTTACTCAGCACTCTCACATTCGCACGGTTTTCCCTGTAGAAAAAAACAGATCATGTCAGCGTTTGTGTGAATATTTGTTTGAATATCAAATATTTAAAATAAAAATGTTTTAAGAGCTGTAATCTCTGATTATGTCTCTAACAGAAGTTTTTTCTGTCACTTTGAGAACTCTTCTTTAATTTTGGTGTCCCTCAAGGCACCATTCTCAGTCCCTTTTTGGTTGTTTTTTGTAAACATGCTGCATCTCAGCGTAAATAATGAGGTGTTTTAATGCAGATTCTAAATTATATGAAACCCACAGATCTCAGCAGCCTAACAAATATGCAAATGCATCGTTTTTTAGCCTGTAGGAGCCTCATTTAAGTTTATCTTATTTGAATTGTTTGTGCATTTTTTCTGCATTTTTATTTATTACCGCCTTTGGTGTTGAGGCGAGAGTATAAGTTAGTGTGCAGAGCGCACCTGGAAGGAAGGCGGGTCACAGGGAATAGCGTCATAAACCGCAGGCTCAGCAGTCATGTTTTTGGTAGGCATTACATATTTTTAAAGTCAGACGAGCCACTACATATATTTTTCGCTTTCATTTTTTGGCAATAAAACTTCCAGCAACTTTAAACATCCACTTTCACTGGAAGTCTGAATATTTGATGAACTGTTTCTCTTTCTCAAGTGGTAAATCGAGAGGTTACAGGACAAACCTGATTTTTTAGTTTTTGCCACTTCATAGACCTCGATCAGTAAAAATGTGACACAAATCGGTCAGATTTTAACGTTATCATACAGTTGACAGAGGCTTTGCTGCTTGTCCTCATAGCTTGCTTTGCATCCTGTGCTCCCCATATTCAATCTCTTGGGACTCTTAGTTTAAGTTTTTCTTTACACGAGAATATCATTAACATCAGGCAGGCAGACACTTATCCCAGTCACAACTCTGTGAAGTCTTTGGTTATCACGGCATCTAAAGCCCATTTTATTTCTAGGGCTTCGAAACAAACTGTATTGAATCAAATAGAACTAAAGACATTTTTTTTTTTTATGAATCGTCAGCGAATCAAATCGAAGCCTATAATTGAGATTCAAATTGGATCGTCTTGTAAGAACAAGATTCACAATGAGATTGATTTTCTATTTATAATTTACAACAGCTGACGACACTCGGCTTTACCTCCCAATAATAAGTAAATGTGAACTCACTCAGAGAAGAGTAAAAAATCAGACTGCCATCAAACTCATCTCAGATTTGTTCTCGTCAGGAATATGTCTAAATCAAGTAATGAGATGTTACTTTAACAGCTGGAGCAGGAGGAGAGCAGGCTCAGAAAGAGGCTGATAACACTGGTCTGACTCTGCTCTGCTACTCCAGTTTGTGTGTGTGTGTGTGTGTGTGTGTGTGTGTGTGTGTGTGTGTGTTCGGCGTGTGTGTGTGTGTGTGTGTGTGTGTGTGTGTGTGTGTGTGTGTGCGTGTGTGCGTGCGTGCGTGCGTGCGTGCGTGTGCGCGTGCGTGCGTGTGTGTGTGTCTTACATGTTGTAGAGGCAGAGCATGCACTCGTTGCTGTATGTCGATCCATCATCGCCACACACAGGATTATAATCCCTGGTGCATACTGGTAAACTGAACCTCTCACACTGGGCCTGAGAACAAACGCACACACACAAATAATGTTGTAGTCCTTGACGACTAAACACACACACATGAAAAGGTCAGTGGACTGTTCTTATTGAGCTCTTTTCTTTGATTACTCAGAGTTCACATGTTCTCACACACATTCTTACAGCCTGCTAATAATTCATTCACGGCAGCGAGTCGTTCAGGGATCAGTTTGTTCTCTGAAACTTCAACATGTGTGCAGGAGGAATTAGGAGAGCAGACTCACCTCTTTGGCTTCTGGCTTCTGGCTTTCTTGTTCAGCAGCTGTGGTCTCGTCCTCCTGAGACAGAACTACACACACACAAACACAGGCAGACACACAAACACACACACATGAGAACCTTTTATCACAACACTCTGAAACCAGACCCATGAAACAGAGACTCACTCCGCCCCTCTTTAATTACCTGCAGTTGACCTCAAAAGCCTGATTTATACTTCTGTGTCTAAGGCCCCTGCCGTCGTGAGCACGACACTCTTGTGCGTCTGCGTAGCTCTGTAATACTCAGCTACAAACGCTAGTTGGCAGTGTGGTTAATACTACACTTAAGAAAACAAGTTATAGCTTTAGCTGCCATGTTTATAAAAAGTTTCAGGCAGACTGAAGTCCCCTGAAGTCTTCCTGAGTTGGTGTTCAAAATGTAGGGTTGTTTGAGTTAGTCCTTGAGTAAGTCCAACACTATAATGGGAGTTTTTGCCTTGATAAATCAATGCTATCTGTACTCTGACATTTCCATGATATAAATGAAAGAGAAGAAAAAAACATACTGGCGAACAGGAAGCATTTTTAATAAGTGCACAGAGATCGCACCGCCAGTTTATTCGTCGGTCGCAGCATAATTATGAATTTTCCTGAATATCTCCTGCTGCGTTCTCACATCAGCTCAACTCGACTTCACGTGGAAAATGTATAACTGGGCCAGCAGGAAAAAGTCTGGGTAAAGTGGGAGTGAAAAATTAAGATGATCAGCAGCTCAGCCCGAAATGTTTTGCGAGTTCCATGGTCACTCTGATTTGAAGCAGCAGATGAGGAGGTTTCTTTTGTTCACCTCATGTGAGTAAAACGACTCGTTTGTTCTTTAAAAGAAGAGGAGAATGGAGGTTGGACATGTGAGACAGATCGAGTTTGTTCTCCAATGAGTCTGGTTCTCTTCTCATGGTGGATTCATGTTGTGTCTGTAAATAAGATAACAGAGTACGCTCTACACCTCCTCTGACCTCAGATAACGTTTGTTACGATTTTGTGATAATGTTAATAAACTTATTTATTTAGCACCTTTAAAAACAGATGTTTACAAAGTGCTTTGAAAGACTAAGAAAAGGAATTAACTCAATGATTTGTGATATAAAAATAAAAATGATTGAAATCAAATTGACTGATATGACCGAAAAAGGATTGAGACAGTTTGATATTTTAAAAGGTGTGTCATTCTTTTTGACCCAACGCTTTGCTCACACAGCAGGACAAACACACACACACGCGCACGCACGCACGCACGCACGCACGCACGCACGCACGCACGCACGCACGCACGCACACACACACACACACACACACACACACACACACACACACACACACACACACACACACACACACACACACACACACACACACACACACACACACACACACACACACACACACACACACACACACACACACACACACACACACACACACACACACACACACACACACACACACACACACACACACACACACACACACACACACACTTGTGTCTGTCTGTCTGTCTGTCTGTCTGTCTGTCTGTCTGTCTGTCTGTCTGTCTGTCTGTCTGTCTGTCTGTCTGTGTGGCAGACGTGGCTCATCACTCTACAGTCCAGCTTCCTCGTTCCCTGGTCAAGCCTCTCCACCTCCTCCTTGCTGCCCTCCTTTCCAATACCACAATCAAGCCTGCAGTGTTCAAAAACCACGGCCTTTCACCCACTCTTGGCCAGATCGTCTGCTCACCACCAGTCGTAGCTAGAGTCGGCCTCTTTAGGATCAGGACGTTTGTTTGCCAGTTTCTTGAAGAGTATTTCTATTGTTTAACACTTGTCTCTCTTTTTTGCCCGCCCGCCTGCCACAAACTCTCCTACCGGACACCTAACCCTAACTTCCCTTTAAACCAGCTCCTGTTTTTGTGTGTTGCACTTGGGTTCAGCCTTCAGTGAAATCGTAACAAACTATTCTGAAGTCGTACTTTATACCAAACCTCTAAAGTTATCTCACAAAGAAACATTCCACACATACGTGGTGACAACAGAAGTATGAAAACAAAAAGCCTGTTTAAGGAAATGAATTGAATAATAACACACAATCACAGTGTGTATCTCTGCAGACACACACCTGTTATTGTGTGACAATATGAGCAGTTAGAGCGTTTTGTTCAGAGGAATGTGACCCCACGCAGCGTCACTCTGCACCTCCTGTTTTCTGCCTCCATGTCGTCAGAGGAAACAACTTTTCATTACTCACGAGGTCTGTTGTAGGAAGTGTTCATAATAATCAGGTCTGAGTTTAATGTTTATGTCAGGATCAGGATTATATGTGCGCTGCTCGGCTTTAAACCAACATGGCGGATTAAAGCAGTTCAAAACAGCTGACTCACATTCAGGAGCGACTTCACAAATATAAACAAGTTAAACCTGAGATCATGTTTAAAACTTAAGTCTCTGATCAATAAAAACTAAATTCTCTAATTATTTTTTTTATTTTTTTGTAGTTCAAGCTGTTTGTAGTTCTAAAAGTTTGTTATTGAAGAAATTTGTAGTTCTCAAAGTTAGCAGTTTAAATCACAGTTTCCAGCTTGTAACGTAGTTTTAGGAGTTTGTAGTTCTAAGAGTTTGTGGCCTTTACAGCCTTTACAGATTTCTTGTTGAAACAGATTTTACTTTCAGCTGTTTGTAGTTCAAACAGTTTGTAGTTCTAACAGTTTGTTGTTCTAACAGTTTGTTGTTCTAACAGTTTCTAGTTCTAACAGTTTGTAGTTCTAATAGTTTGTAGTTTAAACAGGTAGGCTATAAATAAGTCTTTGACAGTAATCAGACTCACCTCCACAGACAGAGAGCAGCAGCACGGAGCACAACAGCACAGGCAGCTTCATGATTCAAAGTGACGACGTGTTTCTGAAACAGCAGCTGTTTGTTTCTCACCAACAAGTGTAACACACACACACACACACACACTCACACACACACACACACACACGCGCGCGCGCACACACACGCACACACACACACACACACACACACACACACACACGCAAAACCTGTCTGTCCTCCTGCTGCTGCCCTCTGATTGGCTGCTGAGTCAAGGCCAGGTGAGACTCAGCAGATCGTATGAGTCATATGTTTACCCAACTGCATCCAGGAAAGAACAAATATCCAAATCTCCAGCGCGCGCGCGCACACACAAACACACACACAGTCAAATATATGAGAAGCGAACAGGTGAGGTGATATTAGGCTACTTTATTAGCTGTAACATGGGGGACAAAGTGTACTTATTTTAAACTAGAGCTCCCCCTGCTGGTGAAACAGAGAGCCTATACATCTAAATTCATAAGGGAATTATTTATCTCTAAACTACATTTTGCATTTAGTTTAAAGATAATATTTATTAATAATACCAAAGTCAGCGCTCAAAGTTTTTTGGGTGTGCTATTTTTTCTGTAAATTGCAGCAGAAAAGTACACTGCGTACTGCATTGTACTCTTCATGCTGTACGGTGACTGAGGTACATAGCCTATCAATATGATATATTAATCATCTTTAGTAAGAAAAAAATGTGCTAATTTAGGGGACGACTACCTGAAGCAGATTAGCTTGAATTGGGTCTACAGTATTTTATACGATTGCTTAAAATATATAATACAAAGTTATTCCAACTTGAACTACACGGAGCAAAATGTCAGCACAGATTTGCACAGCTATATTCTCAGCCTCACACTTCTTGCAAAACACTAAACACACCTCGTCATTCATCACTGAACGCCTGTGTGTGTGTT
>CM036540.1:2707889-2747889 GCA_020745685.1 Tautogolabrus adspersus
AAGGGTAAAAAACATTAACAGTCTCCTGGAGCCTCAATCCATACCATACATGTTCTCAGGTCATTACGAAAGGTTACCTCATCTGCTGCTCTTATTCAGATAATTAAAATGATCTTAAGTTATTTATGTTATGTTAGTTTATTATGTATGTTTTTAACAAGTGAGACCAGATCCACTATGATGTCACATTCATTTAAAGTGAGCTGTATTCCCTGAGTTAGTGTCGGTAATATTTTATCTGCAATTTATGCTTTGAAACTATTTTGACCCTGGTTTGCTGAAACTGTTGTTTACACAATGTTGGGGACATCATAATAAAAAATGAAAAGGATTATCTTTATAGATACCAGTCCGAGAGAGTGAGACGGAACAAGAACAAGAACCGGAAACAGAGCTAAAGAGAAATGATTTTAATAACAGCATAACATGAGGATGTACCTGACCCAGTGGATGTAGAGTAAAGAGAGTAATTCAGCCAGGTTTGTAGACCATGAACGAACCAGTCTCTTTTCCATACCTTAATCACTAAAGAAGTTTTCCAGAATTGCCACTTACTACAGCTGAATGTGCATACTGCTCCATTATTTCAAAACCTTTAATTATTTAATTGGCACTTTTGTGTTTCAGTTTGTCTTTAATTTACCTCCTTAATCTTTCAAAAGCTTTTATTTGTAACTAGGTTTCAGGTCCACTGTTATCCCAGCAGGTCTGTTGATCTTCTATTCAGTCAGTTCTACAGAACCAGCCACGGCCAGTTTTCAATAAGGTACAGCGGTCCAATCCTCTGGAACAGTTTTCTGCCTCACTTCGCAGACACTCTTCTATTTTCGGTTTTAAAGGGGACTTAAACAAGGGCTTTTAATAGCAAACAGTATTTGAATATTAGGCTACAGTAAATAAAACTTATCTTGCTGCTTTTAGACTTTATATGAATAGGCCCCTACATTTGCTTTTATTTTGTGACAAGGCTTTGGAGATGTTTAAATGTTAGGTGAGTTCCTTGTACAAGCCCTTATGGGTGTATTTTGTTCAATCTGTGCATTTTGTATGTACATGTCTTATTTTATCCTTCTTTCTCCTGCACAAATAGATGAAGGAATATATACTGTAAATACACGTCATGAGTCTTGGCTGTATCTTTTCCGACGGCCCTTGAAGGCGTCATGAGATAACCTTAGCTAATCGCCTCCAACGGAAACCAGCTGAGAGAAAGAAGGGTATAGAAGACAAGATGGCGGAGTGAGTGGGTTGCGCTTTGTACAGACGGTTGCGACCCTGGAAGTTTGACAAAATCGCCCCGAAGGACTGAAAAGGTCGAAAAGGAATAGGAACCGTCGAAAGTGTGATTAAAACGGCGGTTTCTGTCCCTCATCACCGAGGAGGAACGGACAGATTTCGCGCCGCGGTCCTCGCGACGGCGTTAGCTCGATGCTAACGTTAGCCTGCGTTAGCTCTGACTAGCCGATCGAGCTAGCTGCCGAAGGCCGCAAGCTTTCCGGATTCAGTTTGGATGTAAATACTTCTACTCTGCGGAGGTTTTATTCGATGAAGATTCGCTGTAGGAGGTAGCATATGAATAAATCAAATAAATCCAGAAGATATCGATTATACAACTTCAGTTGTTCCGTTGGTTATCGATAGTTTTGTTTGGAGCAGGAGCTGGTCGATAATTACCTCCATCAGCTGGACAAACAGGACTCACTCACTATCCGCTAACATTCAGAGCTCATCTGGTGGATATCATGGCGAGCAGCAGCGGCTCCAAAGCCGAGTTTATAGTCGGTGGAAAATACAAGCTGGTCAGGAAGATCGGATCCGGATCTTTTGGTGACATTTATCTGGCTATTAACATCACAAATGGAGAGGTAATGTAACGTTGACGGTACTAATCCAGTCTGTATGTTGTCCTAGTAATCAAAGGGGGTCCGGATAATGTCAGGCACTTTGTGTTATAGGTTATTAAAGTCTCCTGTTGTTAAACTGGAGTGTCTGAGGCGGCTTTCATGAGGCATAAATCTCACTATAAAGTTGACATCTTCTGTGCCAGTAACTATGTGGGTCTCAGGCTGAAACCTTTAATGTGTAAATGTTGTTTTTTATGTTGCTTTTTAAGGAGGTAGCAGTAAAGTTGGAGTCACAGAAAGCCAGGCATCCACAGCTGTTGTATGAAAGCAAACTGTACAAAATCCTGCAGGGAGGAGTCGGGATCCCGCATATCAGGTAAGAAGAACAAATGTACCTGTTTAATCATCCGTAGGGACACACATGTGTGTGAGAGAAATGCAGTGTTGTTCCAGACAGACGGCACAGTGACGTGTTATCTGCTTGTGACTTAAAGTTTGTTTAGGAGAAATGCGACCAGCAGCAGTGCGGGCTTCACGTCAGGCCTGCTAATCTGCCTGACGTTTGTTAATCTGCCTTGTAACGCCGTGTTTTCTGCTCTCGGTGAAACACGTCCTCGTGTTTTTACTCCACATGTCAGCATGGCTGTTATTCAGAGACCAGATGTGCCGTGAAAGTGAGCAGCAGCTGTTTTTGCAGATGAACACAGCTCGTCTCTGGAAATGGCCGCTCCTCTTTGTTGTGTTAGCTCCAACATGGCTGCTGTCAAAGAAAATGGCGGCGGGGCTCAGCGGAGAAAACAACAATCCCAGCCCAGGAGGAGGTTGCGTTCACGGCGGGTCTCTTCTCTGATAACGGCTCTCTCCGACATTGTGCCTGATATGACATGTTATGATAGTGAGCTGTTTAAAGTATGGTAACTGTTTAATGTGAGCCGGAGCTAAACTATAGTTCAGCTATACAGACAATCTGTGGCCTACTTACACTGTGTACTGCACTATACACACACAGTAAACTGAACCATTAGGACACTGTACCATACACACTGTATTATAAACACACAGTACACAGTACCATACACACTGTATTATAAACACAGTACACTGTATTATAAACACACAGTACACAGTACCATACACACTGTATTATAAACACACAGTACACTGTACCATACACACTGTATTATAAACACACAGTACACTGTACCATACACACTGTATTATAAACACACAGTACACTGTACCATACACACTGTATTATAAACACACAGTACACTGTACCATACACACTGTATTATAAACACACAGTACACTGTATTATAAACACACAGTACACTGTACCATACACACTGTATTATAAACACACAGTACACTGTACCATACACACTGTATTATAAACACACAGTACACTGTATTATAAACACACAGTACACTGTATTATAAACACACAGTACACTGTACCATACACACTGTATTATAAACACACAGTACACTGTACCATACACACTGTATTATAAACACACAGTACACTGTACCATACACACTGTATTATAAACACACAGTACACTGTACCATACACACTGTATTATAAACACTGTATTATATACACACAGTACACTGTACCATACACACTGTATTATAAACACACAGTACACTGTACCATACACACTGTATTATAAACACTGTATTATAAACACACAGTACACTGTACCATACACACTGTATTATAAACACACAGTACACAGTACCATACACACTGTATTATAAACACAGTACACTGTATTATA
Organism: Tautogolabrus adspersus; assembly: GCA_020745685.1. Lineage (NCBI taxonomy): Eukaryota > Metazoa > Chordata > Actinopteri > Labriformes > Labridae > Tautogolabrus > Tautogolabrus adspersus. Next base: position 2,711,518 of record CM036540.1, read on the forward strand.
AACACACAGTACACAGTACCATACACACTGTATTATAAACACAGTACACTGTATTATAAACACACAGTACACTGTACCATACACACTGTACCATACACACTGTATTATAAACACACAGTACACTGTACCATACACACTGTATTATAAACACGCAGTACACTGTATTATAAACACACAGTACACTGTACCATACACACTGTATTATAAACACGCAGTACACTGTATTATAAACACACAGTACACAGTACCATACACACTGTATTATAAACACACAGTACACAGTACCATACACACTGTATTATAAACACGCAGTACACTGTATTATAAACACACAGTACACTGTACCATACACACTGTATTATAAACACGCAGTACACTGTATTATAAACACACAGTACACAGTACCATACACACTGTATTATAAACACGCAGTACACTGTATTATAAACACACAGTACACAGTACCATACACACTGTATTATAAACACGCAGTACACTGTATTATAAACACGCAGTACACTGTATTATAAACACGCAGTACACTGTATTATAAACACACAGTACACAGTACCATACACACTGTATTATAAACACACAGTACACTGTATTATAAACACGCAGTACCCTGTATTATAAACACACAGTACACTGTATTATAAACACGCAGTACACTGTATTATAAACACACAGTACACAGTACCATACACACTGTATTATAAACACACAGTACACTGTATTATAAACACACAGTACACTGTACCATACACACTGTATTATAAACACACAGTACACAGTACCATACACACTGTATTATAAACACACAGTACACTGTATTATAAACACGCAGTACACTGTATTATAAACACACAGTACACAGTACCATACACACTGTATTATAAACACACAGTACACAGTACCATACACACTGTATTATAAACACGCAGTACACTGTATTATAAACACGCAGTACACTGTATTATAAACACACAGTACACTGTACCATACACACTGTATTATAAACACACAGTACACTGTACCATACACACTGTATTATAAACACACAGTACACTGTATTATAAACACACAGTACACTGTATTATAAACACAGTACACTGTATTATAAACACACAGTACACTGTATTATAAACACAGTACACTGTATTATAAACACGCAGTACACTGTATTATAAACACACAGTACACTGTACCATACACACTGTATTATAAACACGCAGTACACTGTATTATAAACACAGTACACTGTATTATAAACACACAGTACACTGTATTATAAACACAGTACACTGTATTATACACACACAGTACACTGTATTATAAACACACAGTACACTGTATTATAAACACACAGTACACTGTATTATAAACACACAGTACACTGTATTATAAACACACAGTACACTGTATTATAAACACAGTACACTGTATTATAAACACACAGTACACTGTATTATAAACACAGTACACTGTATTATAAACACAGTACACTGTATTATAAACACACAGTACACTGTATTATAAACACACAGTACACTGTATTATAAACACGCAGTACACTGTATTATAAACACACAGTACACTGTATTATAAACACACAGTACACTGTATTATAAACACAGTACACTGTATTATAAACACACAGTACACTGTATTATAAACACAGTACACTGTATTATAAACACAGTACACTGTATTATAAACACACAGTACACTGTATTATAAACACAGTACACTGTATTATAAACACACAGTACACTGTATTATAAACACACAGTACACTGTATTATAAACACACAGTACACTGTATTATAAACACACAGTACACTGTATTATAAACACGCAGTACACTGTATTATAAACACAGTACACTGTATTATAAACACACAGTACACTGTATTATAAACACACAGTACACTGTATTATAAACACACAGTACACTGTATTATAAACACACAGTACACTGTATTATAAACACTCAGTACACTGTATTATAAACACAGTACACTGTATTATAAACACACAGTACACTGTATTATAAACACACAGTACACTGTATTATAAACACACAGTACACTGTATTATAAACACAGTACACTGTATTATAAACACACAGTACACTGTATTATAAACACACAGTACACTGTATTATAAACACAGTACACTGTATTATAAACACACAGTACACTGTATTATAAACACACAGTACACTGTATTATAAACACAGTACACTGTATTATAAACACAGTACACTGTATTATAAACACACAGTACACTGTATTATAAACACACAGTACACTGTATTATAAACACACAGTACACTGTATTATAAACACATAGTACACTGTATTATACACACACAGTACACTGTATTATAAACACACAGTACACTGTATTATAAACACACAGTACACTGTATTATAAACACACAGTACACTGTATTATAAACACACAGTACACTGTATTATAAACACAGTACACTGTATTATAAACACACAGTACACTGTATTATAAACACAGTACACTGTATTATAAACACAGTACACTGTATTATAAACACACAGTACACTGTATTATAAACACACAGTACACTGTATTATAAACACGCAGTACACTGTATTATAAACACACAGTACACTGTATTATAAACACGCAGTACACTGTATTATAAACACACAGTACACTGTATTATAAACACGCAGTACACTGTATTATAAACACACAGTACACTGTATTATAAACACACAGTACACTGTATTATAAACACAGTACACTGTATTATAAACACAGTACACTGTATTATAAACACACAGTACACTGTATTATAAACACACAGTACACTGTATTATAAACACACAGTACACTGTATTATAAACACACAGTACACTGTATTATAAACACGCAGTACACTGTATTATAAACACAGTACACTGTATTATAAACACACAGTACACTGTATTATAAACACACAGTACACTGTATTATAAACACACAGTACACTGTATTATAAACACACAGTACACTGTATTATAAACACTCAGTACACTGTATTATAAACACAGTACACTGTATTATAAACACACAGTACACTGTATTATAAACACACAGTACACTGTATTATAAACACACAGTACACTGTATTATAAACACAGTACACTGTATTATAAACACACAGTACACTGTATTATAAACACACAGTACACTGTATTATAAACACAGTACACTGTATTATAAACACACAGTACACTGTATTATAAACACACAGTACACTGTATTATAAACACACAGTACACTGTATTATAAACACATAGTACACTGTATTATAAACACAGTACACTGTATTATAAACACACAGTACACTGTATTATAAACACACAGTACACTGTATTATAAACACACAGTACACTGTATTATAAACACACAGTACACTGTATTATAAACACAGTACACTGTATTATAAACACAGTACACTGTATTATAAACACAGTACACTGTATTATAAACACACAGTACACTGTATTATAAACACACAGTACACTGTATTATAAACACATAGTACACTATAATATTCACAGTGCAAAAAGCACTGAAAGCAGAAGCATACTTTAGTCTCTATAATAGACCAGGTTTAACCCAGAATCAGTCTGGATTTTAATGCAGTATGTTTACATGAAGTTATTTATTGTGTAAGTGTTACTGTAAACGAGTTAGTCTGACTGACATCTTAAGTCGAATTTCTCAAAGTAGTACTAACATACCTCGATAAGACAGTTGGGAGTTGTTTCATGTATAGACCTTAATCTGCCCAAAACTGGCCTCACCCTTCTGAGCATGCTCCACAGTTACCTTTCCTTTCCTCCCTTTCCTTCCTAGAAGTGAAACATCTTAAATGCATAGAAGAAAGCCAGGAATTAAACAAGACAGAGGTTTCAAGATGCCGTAGAGTACACACAGAATTTAAAGTGCTTGTGTAGCTGTCAGTGATTTCATACTTTGACACAACCAGTTTGTCACTGGTCACTTTGTCAACTTGTTTGTCAATTGTTTGCTATGTGGCGCAATAGGTCAACCTGAAGAAGGTTGAATGGTAACTAGCTGAAAGGAGGAGGCCTATGGCCTCCTACTGTAGTGAAGTCAGAAGTACTTCCCTCTATGAATCGATTCTCCCCAGATGCTTGTGTACTAGGAAAAGGGAAGTAGTCCAATTAAATGGCCTAATCGAGCTGTAACCATAGCTCAGCTTAACTGTGCATGTAGACGTACTGATGGTTCAGTTTGGGTGTGATCACAGGTGAATCAATCTGATCCTGTTTGTCTTAAATCTATGTAGGTAGAGTCGGGCCCGCTGTAATGTGTGTGTCTCATGTTGATGTATGGTCTCAGACTGAAGTGTATTACTCTGCCTCTGTCACGGCTGATAGAGAGGTGGATCTGTGTTTAAAGTATGCTGCTGCTGTGATTGGATGAGGACTATGATCATGCCCCACGGTGTAACCTGATGTGCTGCTGCTGAGTCTCTGTGATGGAAAGCTGCTTGGGTTTTTCTCCCTGATTTTCTAGTAGTTGGTCCTGTGCTGCATGAAGCTCTGTCAGGACTTTAGAGCTTTTTAGTTTAAGTATATGGAGCTCATGTAGAGCATGCTGTGCTTCACTGCTTCAGTATACTGTTCAGACCATGGGATTAGGTTTGGTCAGATCAGTTTGCTTTGATTAACAAAATATACTTCATATAAAGTTATTGATGAACTTATAAGCTGATAGATATCACTGTTCATGATCAGATGATTAAAATGTTCTGAACTCAACACGTGTGGAGATCTTTTGAACTGTGACTCATGATGAGCAGATTGAGGGTGTGACCGAAGAGTAAATATTAGTGTTCAGACCTGTTCTTAAGGAAACACACTACACTCGAAGACAAACTGTTTCTTACTGATACACAGTGTTCACCCTCTCTGTGTTACATCAGAGAGAAAACACAGAGTGTGTGTGGTGTTAATTTTCCTCCTGTTCTATATCTGGCTAACAGCACATGCTAACACGAGTCCATATACAGCCTGCACTACAGCTGACACTGGGAGACACACAATGACTGACTAGTGATCTGTGTAACCTGAGCTCCACACACACACACACACACACACACACACACACACACACACACACACACACACACACACACACAGTGTAAGTGTTACCATGGTGTTCAGTGTGTTAGTGTGTCCTTGATGATCAGTGTATTAGTGACTTAGAGTGTGGAGCCAGCAGGTAGTGTGTGTTTGTATGAATGGATTGATAAGAAATGAATGTGAATCAGAGTTAATAACCTTATAAAAACGGATGTTCAAGGTGTGCCTTGCGTTTGAACATTAAGAGGTGGAGCTTTAGTCTGCAGGTTATAACATGATTACCTGTTAAACTAAAGCAGGTTATAACATGATTACCAGTTTCTCAGAGGACCATGAATGTATCATGAGGGAGTGAGATGGCCCCACTATGCTGCATTCACAGACTGTGCTGGGGTCTGTAAACTGGTTATACTGGCTTCATGTTGTTACAGCCTGTGTAACCTGCTGGTCCTGCTGTCCCTCCCCCACCCAGACTACAACCTGTCTTTCTTACACCTGCAGTGTCTGCTGCTCTAACAGGTGAATCCGTCCTGTAGAGAACCAGACTTGGTATGAAATTAATGGAGGTGGGGGGGGGATCGATTTATGTAAAAATTGAGATTCTTATCTACTGCCATTTATTTGGTGAAATGCTCCTTTAACACAGTGACCGTATGAGCCTGTGTTTCTCACACATCACAACACAGACATTTAGATACATAAACATAAACCATCATATTATAATAAAACCACATGTTAGTTTGTTAAACGGTTCTACCAATCACAGCCCAGCTGGTTGAATCAGAGTACATGATTAGTTCTCTGTTTCAGGGTATAACACCTTTTACTAAAATCATAAACTGAACTTTGTTGTCACAAAATCTGTGGCCAAGTAAAAATGACATTATGCTGCACATTGATTCAGTACCAATACCAGCGTTTGTTTAAGCTGAGGCTCAGAGCCACTTCTAAGGGTTAAAACTTTATTTGTCCCGGGGGGGCAATTCGAAGGCACACAGAGCAGTAGCATAACAACAGTGCAAGATTAATGACTTATAATGACAACAAAGGCACTCAGTATACTTTTAAAATGCGAGTGACTGGTTAGACTTGCTGGTAACAGCTTCCAGCTATTGGAGACAACATAGTTTTGTGATTTTCAGTTAAGAGGGGGATGACCTGCAGGAAAGGAGCCCCAGGCCAGACTCCAAACCTGGGCCGCCTGCTTTGAGGACTACTGCTGCGTTCCAGTTACCTCGGAACTGGGAAGTCGGAGCTGGGAATGACGTCACACTCGAGTTGAGCGTGTTCCAGTTGCAAGTCAGAAAAGCAACATGGACACCTCCAGGAGTACCTTTGTTTTGTTAGCTAATACCAGACGATAACAACACACTACGTGATAGTTTGTGCACAAAAATAACATGACAACATGTCCACAGATAGAACTATCACGATATTATCAGTGTGATTGATTTAATCACACAAAAAGAGGAACAAGCGGCTAATAAACACGATACTCTCAGCTTTAACGTTACGGTTGATGCACGTAGCGGCCATGTTGGATTTTAACTTGGGCTACTCCGACTTCTCCGAGTTTCCGACTAGTAATTACGACTTCAGGGGGCGTTCCAGTTGACACTTCCGACTGGGAACTCGGAATTTCCCACTTCCCAGTTCAACTGGAACGCAGCATATAGCCTCCATACATTGGGCGTGACCTAACTGCTTAACCATCTGCGCCCAGATAAGATGCATTTTTAATACACTTTTTTTTCATTTAAAAAATGTGCTGTGTCGTATACCGGTGTGACCATTATACCAGTATAAAATGTTGACACACACTTTGACCTGACTGTGAGTGTAGCAGCCGCCAAAATCAACCACTGCACGCGATTGAAAATCCAAAACCGTTCATTTTGTTTTGCAAGCTAAGCTAGGATACATAACGACGCTGACCAGGCTGGCAGCACCACTTTTTAACATTGTTACTCACTCATTAGGTCACAATCATGCTTTTAAAAAAAATGGTGGAATATTGTTCAGTAAATAAAACTTGTAGAGGACAGCGCGACTCGTGGCTGTGGGTCTGTACTCCCCAACTTTCCCCATTGGCTGAGAGCTCAACTAGCGGACTGTAGCAAGTAGGAGTTCAAACTCCACATGGTGAAAACAGATGGTACTAAAAGAGCTGTACATTATGGACTTCGATGAACACGATGAAAATCATCACATAGGAAGACATCTGGATGTTATGGTGTATATGAGAATATAGTTGTGCTTGACTAAATGACTAGATTGAATTAGTTTAAGTTTGAAGAGATGAAGCTCTACAGCAGCTATCTCCTGTTTGTGCGTGTGTGTACAAAGCTTATTGACCAAGGACAACATGAATATGGCATCATATCTGATATAGATTTAAAAAAGATGGAATCACGCTTTGTATCACATATGTCTCTTAGTAGGCGTGTAACGGGAACACAATTTGTTATTTCAGCCGGTAAAAAATTTGTTTGGGCGGTGAATTTTTTCATCTACCTGCCAACGTCCAAAAGTTAATTTCAGACCCTGGTTGTTATTAACTTGACCTACTTTTGAGACACTTTGTTCTGGACGTTCAGTGTGTCTCACCCAGGAGTCCCCCCCTGGTGTTTCCCCCCCGCCCCCGCAGCTTGGAGTGACTGCTGTCCTCAGCCCTGAGTGGTAAACTAACTACATCGATGAGTGGTGGGTCTACTGTCATGGACATAGATTGGAATTTAAAAGACTAGACCCTGTTTATAAAACGTTCCCACTTTTTATCTGGTGTACTTCAATGAATAGGAAAAATTAGTCGTATATTCAGACTGTAAACGTAAACTACAGCCATCCTCAGGGCACAGTGTAACTGGTATGCCTCATGTGACATCAGCTAGATTAGATAGGATATAAAAAGAGTCTGCATACTTTGCTGTACTTTTTAGTACTTTGACTTAAAGTTGGTTTGGATAAAAGATGTTAGTGAGTTTTAGGAGCTTAGCTGAGTGACATGTTTGAAAGAGGAAGAAGCTGGTTTCAGTCTTTGGATAAATAAGATGGTCTCTCATTAATCACATCAGTAATCACCTGGGGCGCATTTTATTTCTCTGTGAAATCAGAAAACATTAAAAAGAGTTGATCATGTTTGAGTCTGTTGTGAGTCGGCATCATAAAGCTTAGTTAAAGTTTAAGTGGTAATTGGTGTAATTTTACGGTATTCAGGACTAAGTGGTCAACTTCTTACCTTGGTAGCTCACCATGATGATGAACACCTGACCTACCTACTAACCGACCAGAGATCTCTGAGCTGCTCTTGAGAGGGGAGGAGGGAGAGAAACTGGCACACACTTAGTATTTGTGTAATATTTTACATGAAATATGAACATTTTATATAAACATTGTGCTTTACTGGATGTTATCCTACAACAGGCTGATCAAAGCACTGAAGCTTTGTACTTGTTGTACTTATGACAAACTTAGTGCAGGACGTACCACTTTTAATTAAGTAAAATTATTTATTTTATCAGCTCTGTTTGAAATCCCTCCTTTTGTGTGAGCATGCTCCAAAAGACTCTGACCGCTTCATGTGAACTTTTAGTGTGATCTAAGTTGTCAGCGTTAGCGAAGCCAAATAACCAAAAAGATACCCTGGGTATATTCCCCCCGTTCATCATCACAGGACCCAGGTCCGTCTTGTGTAAACAGTACCATGTTTCAGGTTCAGTCCTGAATGACCCGTTCTGCGTCACGTTCGCTGTCCTCCATGTTTGTTTGTTTTGCCTTAGTACACATTTCCTGCCCGAACCCTGCTGTGCCAAACACAGTTTTCTGAAAACATGAGAAATCCTGCTGAACTGAGTGGGATCTGTGACACACTTGAATGTGTTTTCAGAGGTCTAAAACTGAAGTGAATATGTTATGCTACGTTTAAACAGACACAGTTCCTGTTCTTTCTGTCTTTCAGAAGCGGTTCAGTGTTTTCTGGCAGGGTTATATGGTGACCTGGTGTCAGTCTGTTTAATGTTCTGTATGATTATTGTCAGTGATGTACAGGATATATACGTTTATTAAAACACTGTTTGGTTTGACTCCTGACCAACTGGGCATGATATACGGAGAGTTAAGACTTTCATTTCCTGTGTTATGAACAGAATAAACTTGATTGAGGTCAGTCCAGGAGCGACACTTACAGCTGTCACGTTGTTTCCAGATGTTTTTAGTCAGACATCAATCAAAAAAGGTGTGGCTCAGTTGGTAGAGTCGTCGTCTCTCACCCGGAAGGTCGAGGGTTCGATCCCCAGCTGAGCAACATGTCCGATGTGGCCTTGGGCAAGACACTTAACCCCGCATTGCTCCTGCTGCTTCGGTGGCGGTGTATGAATGGATTAGTTACTTCTGATGGATGATACTATATAGCAACCACTGCCATCAGTGTGTGAATGTGTAGGTGTGACCTGCAGTGTAAAACTACTTTGAGTAGTCAGAAGACTAGAAAAGTGCTATATAAGCTCAAGTCCATTTACCATTTACATGTTTATTAAATAAGAGGCAGTGTAACATCTGTAAGTTTAGTTCAGTCAGTGTGTGTGTTTGATTCCCATCCCTCCTCAGACCACCCCCCCCTAATGATAAACTGTGTGTGTGCAGGTGGTATGGACAGGAGAAGGACTACAACGTCCTAGTGATGGACCTGCTGGGACCCAGTCTGGAGGACTTGTTCAATTTCTGCTCCCGTCGCTTCACCATGAAGACGGTCCTCATGCTGGCAGACCAGGTAACACACACGCCACAGTAAATGTTAGACCTTACATTAGAAACATTAGTACTCCAAAGGCGAAAGCACATTTACAAAACAAAAGACGACGATAACGTGCAGTGCAATATAAGTGGAGTTAAACTTACGTTAATAAAAATCAGCTTACTTTTTTTGTACCCGTAGGTAGATTTGTTTGCAGCCAGCAAGATCGACATCCATCATGACACACAGATTACAAGACAGATGTTACAATGAACAACACATAAGAGAGAATGAGATCTAAAACATGATAGAATTATGAATAACTAGAAAAAATAAGAAGTGATACAAGCCCTCATGGTTCCTCCAATCAGGGCATAGGTGAAAGAGAAGTCTCCACCAATAACATCGATTAAAAACACAAATAATCTCTACAGGCAGGGTACAAATAAGTTTTGGCCATAAATAAATAAATAAGGTGTATGTGCAAACATGGCTACAGCCTGTTTCTTGCAGTGATAGCAGCAGGAACAAAGCTGTTTTTGTATCACATTGTTCTGCACCTTGGGACTAGAAGCCTCCGTCCAGAGGGGAGAAGCTGAAAAGCACTGTACAGAGGGTGGGAATCATCATTTAATATCGCGGTAGCTATCCGCTTCAACTGTCTCGCATACAGGAACGCCGACAAGAGCTGAGACTCACCAATCAGACAACTGGACCATTTAACTATCTGATTTAAGGAGTTTTTCTCTTTTAAAGGTGTTTGACCGAACCATGACACCAAAGAAAAAGACAAGACGGATTCAATAAAAGCACGATAAAACATTGTCATTATGGTTCGATCAACGTGAAAGTATGACAGTTTACTTAGACAGTACAAATGCTGTGGAGCCTTTTTACACACCGCCCCACTAGGTCGATGATTAACCACATGAGCTTTAAGCAGATGGAGAAACCAGCGAAGACAGTCAACAGGCAGTCTCACGTCACATCATTTGCTTGCCCTGTTAGTGATGATACCAGAGCGAAGAAGATTATCCTTGTGTGTCGAGATAAGCTTATAACAAAATAACGGTGACTAGAGATATGCTCCCATAGCGTACCACCGGGAGGTCTGTATCCCCAGTACTTGTTCATGAGGTTATGCCAGTACCTGAGATTTAGATTACTGTAAATGCCCATCCCCGTCAGTCTACCACATGAATAGCATCACTATACCTCTGCTGTCACAGTGAGCGTCGTGCAGCTCGTTTTTGTAGGTAGATAGATAGATAGATAGACAGATAGATAGATAGATAGATAGATAGATAGATAGATACTTTATTGATCCCAAGGGAAATTCAAAGAGGCCAGACATAGCGCTCTCAGATAAATAAAATGAAACCATCACTGAGATTCAGCTGACAAACTTCGTTTTGTTTTTCTACCTTCTCCGTTTGGTTGAAATTGCCATAACTGCACGTTAAATCACCTCACCACACATAATGTTCAGATGGACACACAAGCAGCTGCTCTGGTATCTAAAACAAATGTAACCTCGCCCCTTTGTTAACATTTCGGCTTTCTGCCAAATGAAAAAGAAGCACCAGCTGATTTAGATGATGCAATTTGTCAACTCTGGCCAAAAAAATCTGTGTGAAACGAGGAAACCTCTCATTTGAGCTCTCACCTTGCAAATTGGCCTAGTATTTGGCCTGCAAGATTATTTTGATTGTGACTTGAACTTATTTTATTGTTTTCTTAACAAAAACGCAGTGACAATCAGAGACAAACGTTCACGCCACAGAGCCGTGTGCATGCCAGCAGCGGAGCGCAGCCGACACTACACACAGACAGCACCGCTGATAATACTGCACACCGCACTATTGAGCCACCTTGGATCATCGCGGGGAAATTTCCTTCATCGCGACAGCCCTATTCATCAGATCAGGAAATTGAGAAATAATAGATATTTAAAAAGTTAGAAGTGCCCAGGCCCCCCTGCTCCCCTCTTGAACTGCCCCGGCATCAAAACTTTACAAACTCTAAACAAAAATCTATCTGCATATGTTTTCATAAGTCTAATGAAGACTGTTCATTATTTGACGCGTGTGTATGTGACTGCTCCTGCGGCACCTGTTGGAAGTGAAAAGTGGAGCGTACATGTAGAATGCACTGTACCGTCAGTGTTTATAACGCAGTACTGTTAAACAGAGTCTGTGTGGAGACGTTTACAGACTACAGCAGGCTGTGGGAGAACGTTACAATGGTTACGTTTCTGTATGAGTGTACGGAGAAAAGTCGAACTGACCATTTGACCAGATCATGGCCAGTGATGCTCTGACGTGCAGACAGCAAAGGAGCAGTGAAAAAAATCAAACACGCTTAATACTCAGCATAGTTTTCTAACATGACTGTTCGGTATAAACATGTGGCGGATTGCCCTGTGAAATTGCACGCTAAACTGAAAAACAACCCACATTTGAATTTCCCTCGGGATCAATAAAGTATCTATCTATCTATCATTTGGCGCTTGGCTGGTGTTAACTTTGGACCCTGGCTGTGATGATGATCATTAAATAAAAAGTTAACCTTTGATCTTCTCCTCTTTCTCAGATGATCAGCAGAATTGAATATGTACACACAAAGAACTTCATCCACAGAGACATCAAACCAGACAACTTCCTTATGGGCATCGGCCGTCACTGTAACAAGGTAAGGCTAAACACCTGCACCATGTGACTTATTACACAGGTAGCATAGTAACCATGGTAACCCAGCAGTCCTGAGGTGATCCTGAGCGCTGTTGTCACATCTAACACCGCGTAGTTCATGTTCCAGTTTTTATTTATCTCATTTTAACCTGCAGTACAGTAATGCAAAAAAATAGGAGGGACATGATTGGCTCTCCTCCGATATTCTGAACCCTGATTGGTTCTCTGCAGGTAGATCCTTAAAGAATGAAGTGAGAGAGCAGGTCTGCAGGTTTTTCAGTCTAAAAACACTAACCAATTAAACTGAAACCTCTTAAAGTGTTCCAAAGAACAGCTTCATGTGAAGTTTGTTTTTTTACCAATATGAGACAATCACTCATATGCTGACGCCCAAATATGAAACTACATACCGGTAATAAGTCACGCCATTGTTTTAGAGGTGACAATACTCTCTTTTTTTTCTGCCTGTCCATTGTGTATCATATTATCTGACATAGAAACTCTGTAAGACTTTAATGACTTAATTCTACAGACTTAAACTCTCCCCACCTGAGACCTGAGCTCTCCTCTCTTATCAGATCCAGAATAATCTGAATCACAGCTGCTGTAGGACGAGCAGTTGTAACACAAGTACACAATAATGTCAAATCATTTTCATAACCAATATTTAGTGTGTTGCCGGTACAACCGTGTCTCAAAAAAAGCACATACACACAAAGTACTCAGACCTACATTTTGCAGACAGTACTTTTCTACAGTCACTGGCTGTGTCCGTAACAACACACTTTCATACTATTTATACTATGACGTCACATTGAGTATGTAGTAGTACAGTATGTTGCTAACGGTCGGGCTAGTATAACGTTAGCAGGATGTAGTCGGCAGTATGTGGTTGCGGACACAGTCACTGTGTTTTTCTTAGTATTGGTGTCCTGATTTTCTTTCTTTCCATTTTTTTTCAACAAGTATTTGAGTGATGCTGCAGCAAACGGAGAACATATTTTAGTAAAATGTTTCTGAACGAAACCTTTAACCACGCTTTACAGATGAAGTAGACTCAGGTGTGAGATTCGGCAGGTTTTCATAAATGACATCTTTGCACTTTGAGTGTTTTTGGTTCGTAACGACAAACATTTAAAGGTAAATAAAAAACAGGTTCTGCACATGTGAAGACTCCACATGAAAATCTGAGTGAATGGAGATGTATTCTGTAGAGATCGTAATACAAACAATAGGATAAAGAACCAATCACAAAGAGCCGGATGTTTCAAACTCACTCAAACACACCTTATTTTTATTGTTTACTGATGAAACAATAAATATCTTATCTATTTCAGCTGCGATCAATGATCGGTTATCAGGGACCGGTCAAAAGTAAACCAACAGGATTAAAGCCATCAGATCAGATTTCATCTCGAGTTTCAGTTGTTCAAAAAAAAAAAGGAATAGGCTATCAAGCTATCAATGTTTTTCTGCCTTTATTGGCTAGGACTGCTCAGAGTGACAGGAAATGTTAGGAGGAGAGAGTGGGGGGATGACATGCAGCAAAGTGCTGAGATCCGATTCAAATCCACAGCCGCTGTGACCAGGACTATAGCCTCTGTTGATATTTGATAATTTAGGATTTTTTTTACAATATATTTTGTACTAGAACAAAGAAGATGAGGTGAGGATGAGAGTTGTTAAACAAAAGGATTTTGCATCTTAATCAAACATTAGATACAGTATCTAGTTAAAGCAGCCACGAGGAGCTTTCAGTTTGTGGGAACTTTAAGTATGTAGTGTGAAGTTCCCTTAAAAGTAATCCAGATTTGGTAATCCTTAAATCTACCTGGATCGGGGTGATCCAATCCAGTTTTTCTTTAAACAGCTGTGAGAAAAATTAGCTGGATTAAATTATCCTTGGTAGAAACAGCGGATTACCAAATCCAGATAATTTTTATCCAGGTTAAACCTTTTGAACAACCGGGCCTAGGATATTTATACTGGACTCAAACCACACAAGACAAACATAGAGACACACACACACTCTCCTGTCTCACTGTGATGTTTCTGTGTGTGTGTGAGCGAGTGAGAAACAGCTGCCAAAGACCAGATGTTCCTGGTTAATGATCCTTGTTGTGACAGTCTGCAGTAAGATCCTTGTACCTGAGACTGTCCCTGCTGACAGTATGCCTGTACTGTACCTGTCCCTGCTGACAGTCTGCCTGTACTGTACCTTACCTGTCCCTGCCGACAGTCTGGCTGTACCTGTCCCTGCTGACTTTCCCTGTTGACAGTCTGCCTGTACCTTACCTGTCCCTGCTGACAGTCTTTCTGTACTGTACCTTACCTGTCCCTGCTGAAAGTCTGCCTGTACTGTACCTTACCTGTCCCTGCTGACAGTCTGCCTGTACTGTACCTTACCTGTCCCTGCCGACAGTCTGGCTGTACCTGTCCCTGCTGACTTTCCCTGTTGACAGTCTGCCTGTACCTTACCTGTCCCTGCTGACAGTCTTTCTGTACTGTACCTTACCTGTCCCTGCTGACAGTCTGCCTGTACTGTACCTTACCTGTCCCTGCTGACAGTCTGCCTGTACTGTACCTGTCCCTGCTGACAGTCTTTCTGTACTGTACCTGTCCTTGCTGACAGTCTGCCTGTACTGTACCTGTCCCTGCTGACAGTCTGCCTGTACTGTACCTGTCCCTGCTGACAGTCTGCCTGTACTGTACCTTACCTGTCCCTGCTGACAGTCTGCCTGTACTGTACCTGTCCCTGCTGACAGTCTGCCTGTACTGTACCTTACCTGTCCCTGCTGACAGTCTGTCTGTACCTCCCAATGTAGACTTTCTGTCCTCTCTGACAAAAAAGAAGGGTCCCGGACATTTAAACACAATGATCCTTTGTTAAAATGATGGTTTTAGGGTCGGTCTGGGAAACATGATTGAAATTATACTTACACAGGGCACCTATTGTTATCTACTCGGACAGTGTGCAGTGTCACTCTTGTACAGCTGTACTCTTGACTGTTGTCCAGCGGTTGTATGGCTTTTATCTGGTGAAGTCTAGCTGCTGTCAGTATGTCATTTGGTTTGGCCCAACTGTGACCAGCTGCTGTCAGTCAGTAGTCTAGCTGTAGTCTAGTTGTGTTCTTGGCTTTTGCCAGGGTGATGTTCGCCTGTAGACAGGCCAAAGTCAGGCCGTAGTCTAGCTGTTATCAGGTTGTAGGCAGGCTTTTTGCTGGCTTTAGTCTGGCTTTTGCCAGGTTCATGTCTGGCTGTAGACATGCTAATGTCAGGCTTTGGTCTAGCTCTTCTTAGGGTGTAGACATACTTTTGTTCGACTGTAGTCCTACTGTAGTCTGGCTATTGTCAGGATGTTCCCCAGCTTTAGTGCGGCTGTAGAGCAGTCCCACAGGAGCTGATTGTCAGTTCCTGTTGTTGGTATGTGTCAAGATGTTTATGTATAGTGTTCTCTAGTACCTGTCTGAACTAAAACATTTAAAGATCATTCAGACATTAACTGACTGTTATAAGTGAAAGAGTCTTTGGGTAACAGCCTGCAGTCTTATGTAGTGACAGTGCAGCTCCACACTGTTGAATTCTGGGAATTTCTGACATGTTTGTCCTTAGCCATATCCAGGCTCCTCAAGAGATGATGGAGTGAGTTAATAACAGCTCTAAGGGTAATTTAGAAAGTGTTTTTTAGAATGAGGTACACGTCAGACACTGACTCTGAAACTTTTCATGTGGAATGACTCAGGCCACACCTTGATGACTCTTTGTTTTAAACAGACGAGTCTGAACGCAGTAAGCTGTGTCTGAACAGGTCTGACTGCTCCAATACAACCTGTGTGTATATGTGTGTATCTTTACTAGTGTGCCTGCACACTGTATACAGCAATCATTCATCATTTTACATTCAGGGGTGGCCTCAGTGGTAGAGCGGGCCGTCTCTCAATCTGAACGTTGGTGATTTGATCCCAGCTCACATGTTGAAGTGTCCTTGGACGAGACTCTGATCCCCAAACTGTTACACAGTTATATCCAGCAGTGTATGAATGTATGATGAGTGGTTAAAAGACTAGAAAAGAGCCATACGAGTACAGTCTATTAACATGACTCACCTGTGTTTTACTGTAGATTCATACACTGACACATGATAACGGCTGAACAGAGAATCAAGCCTTGTGATGGATCTACACTTCAGTGGTGTGTAGAAGAGTGAACAGAACAAACGGTTAGGTCAGTTTTTATCTTGTTAATAAAGAGTAAAGAAAGTTTGAATGAAACTCAAAAAGGCATCAAACTGTCGTTAATATTCACAGAGATGTGTTGGAGTCGGTGTGAAATATGAACAAATTGTGTTATTGTAAGAGACTTATCAGACTGCTGTGTAACAGTCAGTCAAAAATGTTTTTAATGTTTAATCACCTGCTCTGTGTTTAATGTACATTTCTGTCAGAGTCAGCTGCAGCTCCTGATGAGAGCTGGTCGTGATAGTACAGAGTAAGAGTCAGAGTGATGTTGTTCAGTGTTTAACCTCAACTGAATTATTGTTGATTTGTTGTTTACACACACTGCTCATGTCACAGGTTAATCTGTGGCTTCATAGAGCGCACACTGCTGAGTTTACTCCCTATTGTTAACTGACAGACACACCTATACTGCTGGAAAGCTGTATTGTCTCCTGTCTTCCCCGTTCTTAGCCCTGTTCGCATAGCATTTCCATGCTGTGATAGCATGTTAGCCTGGGGCTTAGCACTGGGCTATGCTGCTCTCTGCACCTGTTGAAAAAAACACATTTGGTTCCATTTTTCATGTAAGTCCTCTCAGTCGTAAATTCTGATCCTGGATCTTTTCTCCTGCAGCCTCTGGTGTACCTGTGTAAAAACAAGAGTACTACGTTGTACTTTGTCCACGTGTTTGGACAGAATGTACTTTGATGCTTTGTTCTTGAGACTATATTTACTTGTAATCCCTTTAAACAAATAACCTTTGTGCTGCGTAGGTCTGGACTAAGGATTGTTCATGTCCAATCAGATTCCTTTATTTTGTATGAAGATCTAACTTTTCATTCCTAAATTGTTTTTTTTATTATCTCACACTCCTCAATCAGACAACCCCAGCCTCTCGGCCTGACTCTCCTTTATCTCAGTTTACACTAGAAATAACATTAAGCTGGATATAAAACTTTTCTTACTGTTTCATGTCAGGTCACTGTCGGTTTGTATATTTTTATTTAAGTAGGTAAATGATTTAAATCAGCTGATGAGCGAAGTTAGCATTAGCTCAGCTCACAGACTCTGAAGTGTCAGTGAAATTCAGATGATCAGTGTGACACAGATTTATTCAGTGTTTTTGTGTTTTAATCTTCAGGCTACATTAAGACAGGCTGTAAAGTTTACAGTCAGACATGCTGTTTCTCCTGCAGCTTTGTGTACAATGATGCAGATAAACAAATAAAGAGCATAGATTCAGGTTAGAGTGAATTTCACATTTTCCTCCAGTACTAACACACCTGTAGTAAAAATGAAACCTGTGATTAGTTTCTGTTACCTGTGTGTCGGTTTAAATCTTGATTAACCACAGACAGCAGCTCTCTCTCTGTCTGTGCCGGCCTGTAAACTACTCTAGAGTAAAAATAAATCATAATCATGTCAACACACCTTAGCTGCAGGTGTGTGTTCATGTTCTGCAGACAGAAAAGTGAAGTTTTCTGGCCTTTTAGAGCTTTGTCTGTCTGTAGATTTATTAATGATTAATTTGTTTCTGCTGATGGATAAAAGCCAGCCATGCCCCCCACCCCCCACCCACTCTGGCTCTCTGTCACAGTCAGAAGTGGAGGTTCATGTGTCGTCCTGACAGGAGAGGACTACAGTCTGTGGTTTCTTCTGTTCTGGATGATCACATGAGTCCTCTCAGGTGTGTGTGCAGGTGAGGGACTCTGGAGCAGACTGATGCTAATGTGACTGACAGACAGAGGCTGTTGATTTGACCCCTCCCCTCTACTGTGTGCCCTAGTGTTATGACTCGTCAGTGGGGAAGAGGAAAAGAAGCTTGGCTGTTAGCTCTTCTCAGGATCCACCTTTCTCAGGATTAAACCAGGTGTGACTTTACCACAACACCAGCTGTGCACATCAGCAGCTGTCGCTTCGCTGTCATATTAACCACACTGGTTTCCAGTCAGACCAGCAGCACCCAGCCTGCACCCACCAAAGCTAACCCACAGACAGTGTAGACCTCCACCACAAGACAGCAGATAAAGTCTCTGTATGCTCCCAGTCCCTCTAATGGTTCTTCACCAACATGTCTGTCTGATCTGAAGTTTAGATTAAAGGAGATACAAACCTCAGAGATCTGTCAGTGTAAGACCGTACTCTGTCGACTGAGACTCAGAACTGATGGTGTAATATTAATCAAACTAATCAAGCTTATCAATCATACTTATTGATACATAACACAGAAACATCCTGAGAGAAAGAAGCACAGAACAGCTCTGCAGTACACATCAAAATGCCAAGAGACAACTAAGGGTAATAATATTATAATAACACATTTGTTTATATAAAGTCAATTCTATAAAACAGCTTTCTATAAAAAATGTTTCTATATTTATTCTCAGAGTCTAGATGAGTTGTGTATGAGATCAGAAGAGTTGTTTCAGATCAGTGTGTCATGAAGGTGTCAAACACAGAGTGTGTCAGATTATTCAAGCTGTACCGTTAGATACACATCACACACAGACGCAAACTCACTCAGTCTGTGTGTGATGTGTGTCCAGCTTTACAGTGTCTCTGCTGTTTATTCTATTGATAAAGTGAATAACCGCACAAACACACACAGACCCATAACAAGAGCTTCGGTTCAGTGTGTGTCCCAGTGCCTGCCTCCATCTCACCTGCTTCACTGGAAACACAAACACACACACGTGCACACTCACAGCTGATTTCAGAGCAGTTAATGATAACTGTCGGTTTTTAATGTCTCTGCTCAGCTGTAAGTCAAGACTGATGTTTCATGGCTTTAATGTGCTTCACCATCATTTAGCATTAGCCTCATGCTTCATCATGCACCTGGTCGGCAGTTAGCATCACAAAACCCAGCTCCTGCTGTAACAGGGGTCAGGGTTGGGTTAAGCTAAGACTGTAAACATCGGATTCTTCACTAAGACTTAGCCTGCCCCGCTCACTTGCTGCTTCTGCTGCACAAACATCAGATTCTTTATTGATGTGACTTTTTTTTTTGTGTTTTATCTGTAATATTTGAACTGGGTTTGATTTTTGTTGAAATGTTTTGTTGTGCTGCATGATGAAGTCGTACAAAAGAAAGACCCTTCTAACGGCTCTACACTTAATTTCATTCATAAGCAGGTCATGCATATCATAATACCTGCAGGTTTAGGTTAATGACAGGTGAACATTTACCTGAAGCAGCGTAGTTACTGAAACATGTTTAAGGGGATGGACAGTGTTGATCTTTAGGTGCCATGTAGCTTGTTTTCACCTGGACCGATGAGTCACTGTGGCAAGACTACATGCAACACCTGTATGACACACATCTATAGCATCCTTTATTATGTGGACACCTGTATAAATGTTTAATAAGGAGGACACCTGAATGACATACATTTATAACACCCTTCATTATGAGGACACCTGTGTGACACGTTTACAACCTTTTTTATGAGGACACCTGAATAAACCACTATCATCCTTTATAATGACGTTACCAGTACGACACACAGTTTGAACATTCATCTCATAAGAAGAAGAGATCAAACTGATCTATGTGAAGTCTATAGACATCAATGACCTGACGCACAGTGAGCTCCTAACACAGTAACAGAGTTTTTTTCACCGTGACATCACCTGAGCACAGGTATTCTGTGGGTCTCTCTGCTGTTGCAGGAGTCTCTGCGGTTTCTGACTTCGTTCTTCACACATACGCACACACACATATCATTAAGCTGGACTTGGTATGGTGATGGTCTCCTTGTTACATCAGGTGTTAGACTGGTCCCTGCTCACTGAGCAGACCCTGTGTGTTACTGTCATGCTGTCGTTGGTAGAGATTAAACAGGTAGAATAAATGTGTGTGTCAGATTCTGTGTGGGGGGGGGGAGTGTTTGATCTGCATCCTTATAACCTGTTCACCAAACACTGAGCTCTCAGCCTGATACTGCATTAATTGAACAAAGATGGTACTCCTGTGTTCTTGCATGAATTCAAAGGATCTTTACTCGTTTAAATGAACAAAAATGTAGAGTTTGCATCTTTCACAGAAAACATCTGGAGGCAGGTTGCTTTAATTTGGTGTCAGGTGTGTTAAATTATGAAATCACAGTTAAAGGCAATTTAGTTAAGACTTTCTGCAACCGACAGCAGCAACAATAACACCACATTGTGGGGGTGGTTCATCAACTAAAAGAGGACGAGTGAGAAAGTGATTGTAACACCCAGGTTTCTGGGTTGACCACTATCCAGTACATAGCCACACACTTAACAGTAGCAGTTTCACTTATGAGTCAGGTTTAATTCATGTGTTGAAATGATGGTTC
Source organism: Tautogolabrus adspersus (assembly GCA_020745685.1). Classification (NCBI taxonomy): domain Eukaryota; kingdom Metazoa; phylum Chordata; class Actinopteri; order Labriformes; family Labridae; genus Tautogolabrus; species Tautogolabrus adspersus. Next base: position 2,732,623 of record CM036540.1, read on the forward strand.
TCCTGCACATGATCTCAGTGAAATGATGTGTGTAAGAATAAAACGTGTGTGTGTTGATGTGAGGTGTGACTGAAGGATAACCCTCCTGTGTCGTCTCTCTCTCTTTCAGTTGTTCCTTATTGACTTTGGGTTGGCGAAGAAGTACCGAGATAACCGAACACGACAGCACATCCCCTACAGAGAAGACAAAAACCTGACCGGCACCGCACGCTACGCCTCCATCAACGCACATCTGGGCATCGAACAGAGGTATGTCACACCTGTAACACCACCTGTTTCACTTCATCCTGTGACAAATAAAAAATTATCACTCGCATGATTAGACCGCTGGTGTACTGAAAAGCTGACACTGTGTTATTGTGTGCAGTCGCCGTGACGACATGGAGTCACTAGGCTACGTGCTGATGTACTTCAACAGAACCAGTCTGCCCTGGCAGGGTTTAAAGGTGAGACACACACCTGTCCAACACCTGTTTCTTAACCTCTAACCTAAGTATAACTGTTTATTGTTTATTTATTATTATAGGTTCAGTGATGTGTAAATTGTTTTCTGTGTGTGCGTGTTTTAGGCTGCAACAAAGAAGCAGAAGTATGAGAAGATCTCGGAGAAGAAGATGTCCACCCCTGTGGAGGTCCTGTGTAAGGTAAGAACAGGTGAATCACAGGTATCCCTCCACACACACGTGAACACTGCTTCATGATATTTATTCATGTTCCAGGGTTTCCCAGCAGAGTTTGCCATGTATCTGAACTACTGCCGCGGCCTGCGTTTCGAGGAGGCTCCAGACTACATGTACCTGCGCCAGCTGTTCCGCATCCTCTTCAGGTACATCGCTGCTGCAGTGTGTCTGTGTGATGAAATGTTTCAGCTGAAAGTTGGTTATGTTCTGATCCTGTTATTCCCTCCTATTTCTCCTCATCATCTCCAGAATCTCCAGCTCCCTTCCTTCTGTCCTTAATCCCTACCTCCTTCTCCAAACAGCTGATAGTTGTAAACATTGTGTTTGATGTGTGTTTGTTTCAGGACTCTGAACCACCAGTATGACTACACATTTGACTGGACCATGCTGAAACAGAAAGCAGCCCAGCAGGGGGCCTCCTCCGGGGGCCAGGGCCCGCAGGCACAAACCCCCACAGGCAAGCAAACTGACAAACCCAAGCCTAACATGAAAGGTTAGTAGCAAACAGCCAAGCGACGTTTTACAGACACCAATTGCTTGTTTTATTCGTGTATTTAGGACCATCAGAGATGGTGTGACTCCCTGACCACAGCCCAGTGCCCCCTAAAAAAAACAACAACAAAAAAACAGCTGATTGGAAAAGTTAAATTCCTGCTGAATGATGAAGACTAACATCTTCATCAGTCTGAGGAGGCACACTCAAACAAAGCGAAATAAAATCAGACACAATTGGTCTGTCTTGCAGAAGCAAAGACGTCCTTGGGGAATTTGACTACTAACTTTGCTGCCTTGCTCTTCTGTTGGTGTGTTGGGGCTGGACGACGGGCTCTCTGCTTTATTCCCACACTGTGACTCTGCTGCAGTCTGTCTAACTCTACTGCCTCACCTTTTCTACTGCTCTCTCTGTGTGAGGGTAGTCACACACCTGGACAGCAGGTGGAGGCTACCTGTGTGTTCAATCAATAAGCAAGTATTGATAAATAATAATGATGTGTCAGGACTAAAAAGGAAACACACTCTGTGACATCTCTCAGCTCAGTGTTAGACAAAGAAAAAAACATGTCAGTGTTCAGCCATACATGATTAGATTACCTGTCATCAACAATATAAACTTTAAACTCTCGTCTCACTGATTGGAGGAGGCTCTGATCTTAAATATCCCAGAACAAACAGAAAAATACGTTTTCTTTTGTTTTCAGACATGCACAAAAATCAGAAAGAGCTGCATGTGTGGACATAAATAGTTTTCACCCTGGCCTCACAGCCAGCCCCGTAGTAACATTTCTACGTGAGGTCGAGGGGAGTTGATGTGTGAACGCAGGAGGGTTGATGACGTTTACATCAACCAGTGAGCCACGAGCTTGATCTCCGTGCATATAATGAAGCTGCTTCATACTCTATCTGCTCGCCTGTATGTACTTTAATGCTAGGTGTAATATATAGTCACACGTAGCATTGATATAAGACAGAAAGTGTCATTATGTTATCAGACTCTGTTGCTTCGTTAGCCATTTTGGGTTTCTGCAGTGCCTTCATTACGTCATGAGACCCACCGGCCCCTCGTGTCTGACGGGGAAAATTCACGCCGTGAGGGACATGTGTGACTAAGCAACTCGGGAAGATTTCAGCGGCGGTCGGTAAAGAAACATCCAGTGTGGATGTTGTTGTTTACCCCTGAAAAAAATCTGAACATAACGATCAGTCAGTTATTAAAGACCTCGTTCAGAGTATCTAAACAGAATATTCAGTTGATAAATATGGTCAGATAATCTGCAGTATCGGGATATATGATGATAGTGAGCTGTGACCTTCTGTCAGTTTGTCTTTACAGCTGAGAGACATTGACAGTGTTACACACATGGTGACTGTTCTGACAGCAGGAAAGATTAGTAGACATGCATTTTAGTTTGTTAGTGTATCTTATAAATGAGATGGAGCTAGATGAAACCTTGTGTGCGTGTGTACCACAGAGACACACAAACTAACATGACACATCTTAGTGTCACTTTCTCTCTCTGACTTGATTTCCTCTTTAATAAAGCAGTTCAGTTATTCAATGCAAACATGTTTTATTAAAGCATCAACATTAACTGTTTTTTTCTCCTGAAGCAGACTCGGAGACAGCTGTTGGTCCTGGTCCAGACCTGGTCCAGACCTGGGGTCTCATTTATAAAACAGGGCATAGAATCCAGACTTAACGTGTGCATAAGCACAAAACGAGATAATGGAAAAAAATAGATTTATAAAACCCTGAGCACACAACCTGCACGCAGTGTTCTCTTTAAGAATAACAATCCACCTGGAAAAGTGATTCACGGCGTTCTCTGTACGCACACATTCAGACAGCGCTGGGAAATATGAGGCAGAATTTTATGAAAATGTTCATTTTACGTAGTAAAAAGCACACATAACTCTGATTGAATGTTTATGACGATGTGGATCTGTCAGTGTTTAGTAAGGAACAAATTAAATGTCTACGAGGCATCAATAAATAAACTGCTTCGGTTCACCACCTCACCATCTGCGTCGATGCATTCCCTCAAAACGTTTGTGGGAATGTGTCAGTTTGTTCACCCTGCCCACGTTTTCCCACCAGGTTTAGATTTTCTTACAGATCATAAACTTGGACTGTGGCGTACGCCTCTTTGGGCCCATTTCCTGCATACGGGTTGTAAATAAGACCCCGGGTCCTGAGACGGACCACCGTCAGGTTAGATTGTAGGTCAGGTGTGTTTAAACAGAAACATGAGTAGTCTGGAAGAACATGCAGAGTCTTTTTATCTCAGAGAGAAAGTAGAAGATCCTGGTTCATGATGACACTTCAGCTGAGGTGTTTTCACACATTAAACATGCAGGTCAGGATCATCTTCATCTCAGTATTTTATACAGGATGTTATGATACAAACCTTATTAACAAACAGGTTGAACTGATCGCTCCAGATTTTCCTTTAAACATCATCTCTTCATGCATGGACGACATGCGTCTCTTCTCCAGTGGTACACCTCGTTCTTCTTAAAGGAGTAGTGTTGATTTTTGAAGTGGGGTTGTCGTTAGGTACAGTATGTGAGCTGCACAGTAAAGGCTGTAGGTTTGTTGTCCTCTTCAACACAACGTGCATGTTGATAAGGTAGACACAGTGTGTTGCTCATGGGGTTGAGTCATTATGCAATAAAAAACATGCTGAGCCTGAAGACCTGCAGGCGTGTGAGCCGCTGGTATCCTCTGAACCAGAACAGTCCCATAGGAATGTTTTTACCAAGTCCCACTCGTAGCTCTCACAGTTTACACACCTGCACCACCAGGTAACTTTGGATCTCTCCTGTCCTGCAGTTTCCCCCTCAACAGCACGTCGTAGTCGTTGTCAAAATCGCTTATTGTTACACCGTGTCTTAACAGCACACGAGCGTTAGATATCGCGAATCATCGCGCATGATGGCACGCTCGCTGTGCACACTGCATCCGTTGAATATATTATTCTTTGCTCTATGAATTTCAGTTTCCCCTTGCAAACAGTATGACATCTAGTGCTTTTATTTTGAAGGTGGACACACTGAAGTGTGGTGCTTTGTATTGACCAGCTGTTGATTCAATGCACAACACTCAGAGGATCGTCAATAAACGGCTCGCTGTGAGCCGAAAAAAGTTTTTCTCTGGTGTGGACATGAGTCAAACCCAACATTTGAATCACTTATGCACCACTGTCTTAATGTATGTGTTATCTTAGTCTGTCTTAGTTTAGTGAGAGAGTGTCAGAGCCCTGTAGAGCCCTCTCCTTCCTCGTACTTCAGCCCTCCAAGCGAGCATCAGAGGACAATAGAAACGGGGTGTCGGGTTTAAAACAGCACGCTGGGTCGCGGGCAGTTAGGAATAATAGGAAACAATAGAATCAGGCTGATTTTGTCGCTGACACTCGCTCGTGTCGCATGCTGTAAGGACAGGCTGTTAGTTTGATTGAATCCGTTGTCTGTTTGGTCCACAGACTCAGGGTTGATCAGTGCACTGCAGGCGGAGGAACGTGCGTGTAATTTTAAAATAAAGTGGCTTGCTGAATGATTTCTGAACATAGCGCACACTCGCATCACCTACAATCCTCTGTAGCGATGTATAGCCTAGCTTCTGTGCCTGCACCCTGACCTGTTTCTCAATATAGAGGCCGAGCATATTGACAAGTAACTCATACAACCCCATTCAGAGGAACTATTCCTTTAACGGGGCACTGATTCAACGATCACCTGACAAGTCATCGAGCTGCTTGTCATTTTTGCAGTGTCATATCACCCAAAAGCAGCAATGTGACAGACTGGTTTTCTGTTGCATTATATGCAGTCTGACCATTCTGCATCTCTTCATCTTAAAGATCCCATATGATGCCCTTTTTGGGGTTCATATATCTAATGTATGTGTCTACTAAAGTACGTTCACAATCACTAATGTTCGAAAAAAGCTTCTGTTTTCATGTACTGCCGATCGATGCAGCCCGTCTCATCTGCCTGTGTTTGTTATGCTCTGAATCCCCCCGAGCAGGGTCCCCGCGTGTGCCAAGTCTGACCTGATTGGTTGGCCGATCTGCTCTGTTGTAATTGGTCAGTCGTTCGGACAATTCTCGGAAATTTTACGCCCCTTTTACCATATTTGGAATGTGCAGCTTGTGCTTGCCACAACGAGCCAATGGGCTTGGATCAGTGACATCATCGCAGTGTGATATCACACTGCACTTTTCAACGAGGGGGGTTAGAACTGAGCGTTACATGCAGCTACTGCTACTGCTAACAGGAGGAGGTAGGAGAAGACGCGTTTCCGCGGACTTTGAATTTTTGCACATAGATGCGCCTAAACATGCACAAGACACCTGGAGAACACACTGAAGAGCATATAAAACCAGAAAAAGCTGAATATGGGACCTTTAACAAGCTGTGATCTTCTGAAAATTAAACACCTAAATGAGACTTTTTAATTTGGAAAATGGGAGAAATGTACATTTTATTCAAACACAAAACTCTAAACAGTTGAACCAGAGAGAAACATATTTTTGCAGTGGAAGTGCAATGTGTGCAGGACAGTTTGTAGTATTTTATGTGGTAGCGTGCAGTACATTAGCTGTACAGTTTGTGTGTGTTAAGGTGTTAGTACATTTTAGTGTTGGTGTCTCCATCAATGACTACACGAGCCACTCTCTCGGAAACTTGTTTAAACTTTCAAAGAATTTAAAAAACTCAAACGGCACCATGAAAATCACAGGAGAGGTCTATATCTCCACACGAGATCTTGTGTGTGAGTGTTTGGTGTCAGGAGGAACCTCGCCCATTGAGAAACCCTCCTGAGGCCAAACACTCATTAAAGAAGTTCAGGCACGTCCTGTATCTGCGCGCACACACACACACACACACACACACAGAAACAGCCTGAAACTGTGTAGCACCATCAGCTCAGTGTGTGTGTGTGAGCAGTGATAGATCCTCTGCCCTGAAAGCTCTCCCTTCAGTCAGTGATCACAGTATCTGCTTTTGTTACTGACGTCATTCCTTCACTTGAATGTTTAACCTGTTAAAGTTGGCCTCTTCATTACACCTGTTTCAGGTCCTGTTACATTATTCTGTGGTTAGCATGATGCTAAGTGTTCTTAGGTTGGGACCAGAGTAGATTTAAATACAACTCTATGAACTTGATTCAACATGTGATAAAACATGACTGAAGGCGGTGTGTTTAAAATGATGCTGCGACACGTTTTTATAACCTTCCGTTTTCAGGCACCAAAAACGCTTTCGTCGAGTAAACGGACAGACAAAACGCAACAAAAGGTTTTTGGATGAAAGGTGTAAACGGGTCCTTAGACGGGTACGAGTACTGCAGAGAGTACCTGCTCTCAGTGGGCGAGGCTTTCAGCTGTGTGGCTTTAACAGTGATGTTGGATTCATTCACAGATTCAGACACAAATATGAAACCACTTTCCATAAAGTTCCTGCTGTCAGTCATGTATTTAAGTGTGTGTGTGTGACTGACAGGTGGGCGGGGCTCTGTTGCTTCTCCAGTGATTGACAGTTCTTGCAGATCAATCAGTGGACTGTAGTGAAACTCCACCTTCAGTATCAGCTCACTAAGAACCTCCACTCAGGTGTTTCCAAACCAGAACCAGGAACTATCTGCTTCTTTTCACTCCTCCAGCTGTTTCACTCTTCTCCTGCGCGCCAGTTTTCTTCTTAACACCTCTGACCTCTTCTTGTCTGCAGGTTTCAGACTCAGGGGTCTGATGATCTGTGATTCTGTGTCTTCAGCTTTTTGCAGGTGTGAATGTCACCTGTGATTCTGACCATGTTTTTCTGCCTCTGCAGGTTTCTGAGGTGTGACTCCACCCGCCCCGCCCCCTCCCCCCACCCCCCCGAGCAGAGGTGCAGCAGTGTTGGTGACCAGGACCAACAGGTGTCTCTTCCTGGCTGAGCGGCAGACAGCGTGTGTGTGTCGATGTGTGTGCTGAAACGTTCACCTGTAAATAAAGAAATCTGCACTCCAAACAAACACAGTGAGAGGCAGGTTGTTTTTGGATGTGGAGGCTGTAGCCCCCTGAACCCCGCCCCAGAACCCCCCCCCCTCCCTCAGACAAACACTCACCCTCCTCTCCCTTCCATCCTGTCTTCCTCCTCCCCCCAGTGTCTGTCTGGTTTCTATGGAGACCGAGGTAAAAAGAAAGACAGCTGACGACCCCCCCACCCCCCTTTTCTCTCTCCTTCCTCAATGACCCCCCCACCCTCCTCCCCAAATGTAAGACATGTTAAACCCTTTTGTTTCTGAATAATTGAATGATGCAATCCTGGATGTTCTTTACTAAAATCAGAAATGTTGGATTTTTTTCTTGTTTTCTTTTGTTTCTATGGTGATTAGGAGTTTGCCTGTTGACAATATAAGCAGCCGATGGCAACAGTCGATGGTAGAATGACTCTCCCTCTCTCTTTAGAGCTCTCAATTATTATTAAATCTGTTGTAAAACCTATGGTCTTCTCCAAAAATACCAATAAAAACATGACAGAACTCTCACCTCCGGACTCCACTTATTATAACCACAACGTGACGCTCCAGGTATTATACAGCACCGTGCACGGCATTTACCGTAACGATGTGACCCTCCAGGTATTATACAGCACCGTGCACGGCATTTACCGTAAAGATGTGACGCTCCAGGTATTCTACAGCACCGTGCACGGCATTTACTGCAAAGATGTGACGCTCCAGGTATTATACAGCACCGTGTACGGCATTTACCGTAAAGATGTGACGCTCCAGGTATTATACAGCACCGTGTACGGCATTTACTGCAAAGATGTGACGCTCCAGGTATTATACAGCACCGTGTACGGCATTTACCGTAAAGATGTGACGCTCCAGGTATTATACAGCACCGTGCACGGCATTTACTGTAAAGATGTGACGCTCCAGGTATTATACAGCACCGTGCACCACAGACTTCTCTTTACGCATCTTCATCCTCGCGTGCAGTGAGTCCACATCAATCTATTGAATCAGAAAACCTCAGCTCTTTCTACTTTAAATAGAACAACAGATCAGATTGTTTTTGTTTGAGACTCAGAACAATAAAACATCAAACTGTGTTTAATCCCATGGAGAGAAATATCTCTCAAATCACAGTTTTCCAAACATGAGCCATTAAAAATGCGTTGTCTGTTCTGATCTGCTGTTCAGCGTTAAGTCCGACACCATGTGTCTCTCTGAGTGCTTGAACACGTTGAACCCTGAAAACGACCACCTGTCTGAGGTGATTTATTATTAATGAAAGATTGGCTGTGTGATTTAAAAAAAGAAAAATGGAATATATAGGATAATAAAGCTCTCATATTCAGCCTTTTAGAGCAGTGGTTCTCAACTCGTCTAGCCTCAGGACCACCAGGAACTCCTTCCTGAAAAAACGTGACCCAAATCTGACATATTTTTCAACCAGCAGTTGTGCAGTTTGCCGCTTCCATCAAATGTTTTATGGCTCAGACGATGAAAAACATCTTACGGAAGAAATAAACTGAACTAAACGCACATGTCTAAAAAAGCGCTTGACAAACTGGTTAACACCAGGTTTTTTTTCCAAGGCACAGAGGCACTGATGTCAACGCATGGCAGGCAAACTTAATGTTTTTGATTAACTACTTTGTTATCGATTACTTTGCTGACTTTTTCATTCAGATTCTCTTTGTTGTCCCACAAGGAGGGGGGGGGGGTCTGTTTTGCAGCAGGATCACACAGAAGACAACATAAACAAGGACAAAATCAACAGTAAAATACAAAACGTTTAAAGTTGAAATCAGGACACGATATAAAACAATATAAAACAAAGCAGTAAATCAGTCAGATGTTCTCACCAAAATAGAAATCTTTACTTAGATATGTAAAGTGCAAAGTGGAGGTTTGCAAACGTGCAATTAAAGTGCAAGAAGAGCAACATGACAGCTAACTGCTCTTTAATATATTAACTGCACTTGGTACAAATGTGACCGGCTTGAAGCCGTTTTCACAAAGTAACTCCTGAAAGACTGCTCCGGATATTGAGGCAAGACATGACTTATAAACAACGACACGTAAGTAGCGGATGAAACAACAGAGTCATATAATGAGAATATTTGTCTTTATATCAATGCTACGTGTATTTTAACAGAATCACAATCTGAACTAAAGAGTGGAGAAGAGCATACTGGAGAACAGGAAACAGAATGCAGCAGGTTCATTAGAGCACGGAGAACGTAGAGGTCGTGGGCAGACACTCTATGCACCGTGCAGCAGTCAGTATGTCCCATTGGCTTGAGTTGAAGTCTCCTGATTATATCCTGCTGCATTCTGACATCAGCTCACTCCGACTTGCTGCAGAATAAATACGAGGAGGCTGGAGGAGAAACTCCGGGAGAAGTCTGAGTGAAAAATTCTGCAGTTTGTGTTCACACATGCAGCTGCATGTTTTTGAGTTTTTGGGGAGTTTTCTGCAAGTGTGAAAGCTATTTTAGTGTTCTCAATGTGAAGTTGGTGATTTGAGCAGACCTCTATCAGGACCTGCTTATTATAAACGGTCAGAAGCCGCAGCCTGACACCTACAGCCCTCCCTGGTTTGTTCTTATTGGTTAAATTCAGGCTTCCAATCCCTGCAACAATACAAACGTTTAAAACAGATTCAATACAACTTTTATAAAAGAGAGTCATCATCTCAGTTTTTATTATAAATTGATAAATGGACTTGGGCTTGTATATTTCTTTTCTAGTCTTCTGACAACTCAAAGTGCTTTCACACACTTACACATTCACACACTGATGGTAGAGGCTGCTGTGTAAAGAGTCCATCAGTATTAACTCATCCATTCATACACATTCATTCATACACTGATGGTAGAGGCTGCTGTGTAAAGAGTCCATCAGTATTAACTCATCCATTCATACACATTCACACACTGATGGTAGAGGCTGCTGAGTAAAGAGTCCATCAGTATTAACTCATCCATTCATACACATTCATTCATACACTGATGGTAGAGGCTTCTGTGTAAAGAGTCCATCAGTATTAACTCATCCATTCATACACATTCACACACTGATGGTAGAAGCTGCTGAGTAAAGAGTCCATCAGTATTAACTCATCCATTCATACACATTCACTCACTGATGGTAGAGGCTGCTGAGTAAAGAGTCCTTCAGTATTAACTCATCCATTCATACACATTCACACACTGATGGTAGAGGCTGCTGAGTAAAGAGTCCATCAGTATTAACTCACCCATTCATACACATTCACACACTGATGGTAGAGGCTGCTGAGTAAAGAGTCCATCAGTATTAACTCACCCATTCATACACATTCACACACTGATGGTAGAGGCTGCTGAGTAAAGAGTCCATCAGTATTAACTCACCCATTCATACACATTCACACACTGATGGTAGAGGCTGCTGAGTAAAGAGTCCATCAGTATTAACTCACCCATTCATACACATTCACACACTGATGGTAGAGACTGCTGAGTAAAGAGTCCATCAGTATTAACTCATCCATTCATACACATTCACTCACTGATGGTAGAGGCTGAGTAAAGAGTCCATCAGTATTAACTCACCCATTCATACACATTCACACACTGATGGTAGAGGCTGCTGAGTAAAGAGTCCATCAGTATTAACTCACCCATTCATACACATTCACACACTGATGGTAGAGGCTGCTGAGTAAAGAGACCATCAGTATAAACTCATCCATTCATACACATTCACTCACTGATGGTAGAGGCTGCTGAGTAAAGAGTCCATCAGTATTAACTCACCCATTCATACACATTCACACACTGATGGTAGAGGCTGCTGAGTAAAGAGTCCATCAGTATTAACTCATCCATTCATACACATTCACACACTGATGGTAGAGGCTGCTGTGTAAAGAGTCCATCAGTATTAACTCATCCATTCATACACATTCACTCACTGATGGTAGAGGCTGCTGAGTAAAGAGTCCATCAGTATTAACTCATCCATTCATACACATTCACTCACTGATGGTAGAGGCTGCTGAGTAAAGAGTCCATCAGTATTAACTCATCCATTCATACACATTCACACACTGATGGTAGAGGCTGCTGTGTAAAGAGTCCATCAGTATTAACTCATCCATTCATACACATTCACACACTGATGGTAGAGGCTGCTGAGTAAAGAGTCCATCAGTATTAACTCATCCATTCATACACATTCACACACTGATGGTAGAGGCTGCTGAGTAAATAGTCCATCAGTATTAACTCATCCATTCATACACATTCACACACTGATGGTAGAGGCTGCTGAGTAAAGAGACCATCAATATTAACTCATCCATTCATACACATTCACACACTGATGGTAGAGGCTGCTGAGTAAAGAGTCCTTCAGTATTAACTCATCCATTCATACACATTCACACACTGATGGTAGAGGCTGCTGAGTAAAGAGTCCATCAGTATTAACTCATCCATTCATACACATTCACACACTGATGGTAGAGGCTGCTGAGTAAAGAGTCCATCAGAAGTAACTCATCACATTCATACGCCGCCGACGAAGCAGCGGGAGCAACTTTGGGTTAAGTGTCTTTCCCAAGGACACATCAACGTGTTGCTGCAGGAGCTGGGGATCGAACCCCCGACCTTCCAGTCGAGAGATGACCGACTCTACCCACTGAACCACAGCCGCACCTATTATTTGCAGACTCTACAAGTTAATTCTGGACTTGACTCTGGAATCAGGACTTGATGATGTTCAGACCCGTTTATGTTTCTCTGCAGTTTGTAAATAATCACAACAGGAACAAATATTTATTGTTTTTTTACTTTTGTTTAATATTGACAACTGATCAATAATGATACACTCACACAACAGACGTGACATTACACACAATAACACGACCATACTACACACAGTAACAGGTTAAAGCTGAGGGGCTGAAAAGCCCCGCCCCCAAGAACAGTATTTCCAGGAATCCCCGTTTCTGATTGGTCAAGGGATTCCTGGGAAAACTGGACCCTAGGAGAGAGGAGGAGCTCTCTTCTTCTTCTTCTTCTTCTTCTTCTTCTTCTTCTTCATTTAGTTTTTTCATGCCAAACATCTGAATACAGATGAAATGTACATTTCATTCATCTGAACATTTTTAATTATTCATCAAACTCGCAGATATTGTCTGTAAACACAAACTGTGTCCTCTGAGTGACCCGTCTCAGGTGGACTCTCGGAGACCTGGACACGTGATCACCTGGTGGAGGTTTTGGTCCCGCGTCCCGAGCTACAGTGCTTCATCTCAGACTACCAACTGACCAGAGATGCAGCACTGCACCAGGGGCCACAGGAAGAAGGGATGCGGAGGGGTGTGAAGATTTTGACTTCCTTTTCTTGTGATTGTCTTACCCATAATGCACCCTGTCAGTCCTCCGCCAGCAGCGCCAGTCCTGACAACAGAACACAGAGAACAAACATCATATTACACATGTTTATAAAACTAACTTATTCCAAATATTCCCCGGTTATTATTTTAAATGCATCAGTCAGTCCGGACCGAGTGATCCTGCAGCATCACTGTTCACTCTGTGTATCCCTCCGCGTTCTGAATACTGTATGTTAAGAGTTAGTTCTGATTGATCCACCTCTGAATCATGCAGCAGACTCTTTGCATGATGAGTTTAAACTTACAGATACATGTACACAAATCAAAGCTGCTAACCATGGAAACAAACAAATTAGCAGAGTGCAGGAAAATGTTTGTGTTTAAGTGAAGATAGTGGACTAGATTTAGTTTCTGTTTTCTTCTTTTATTCGCTGGTTTTAGCACGGTTGTATAAAACTAATAACACACTTAAGGTCGGGATGTTGTTCTAAATGTCAGCGCTGCATATTTAAGACTGCCGCCTCGTGCCTACGACCGAATCACAGCAGTGCTGATACTCAGAGCAGCATCACTATGATTGGCTATTTGCCTTGCCAGAGGTGGGACTTATGTTGAAATCCACCATTCAGGCTGTGTTGCAACCATAGACTGTTAATTAATGGACAAAGCCTGAGTGAAGTCAGCCATCTGATACAGCAGGGGGCTCCATCAGCAGCAGCCGCCATGCTGGAAATGCTGTCTCAGTCTAACTTTCAGTCAACCTAACGACAGGCTGAGAGCTGGAGCTGAGGCGGGTTTTAAGCCTCTTGACAAACCGTTACATCGCGCCCACCTGTCAATCATGTCAGCTACGTGCCTAACTATGGATAACACGTATCATTTTAAAAATCAAAACAGAGCCGTTTTATTATCATCACCCCCCCGTACAGTGTGTGCCAGTGATGACAATAACTAATCACATCTATTTCGTTTTTTTAATCAGGCTGTAAACATGTTCATTTATGCTGTAAAAACGGCTTTTTTGCCAGTCCTGTGTGTGACTTCCGTTGTTCCTGGAGCCAGCCTCTAGTGGACACTCAACAAACTGCAGGATTTTGCACTTCTGCATTTGCTTCATTTTTCAACAATGGAGGATGCTGCTTGGTTGCAACAGGCAGCTCATAGTTTTCAGTGCGCAGATGTTTGTTTCCAATGTTTTAAATACTTTAAATTGTGACTTTGGACATGCATTTTTGTTTTGAGTCCGTGATGAATCAAGCTTAGAAGAAGCATATGTTGCCATTATCTTAGTCGATGTGATTAGTGCAGACAGATCATTCATGTGTTCTTTCACTCCTGCACAAGTCAGAGCCCCAGTTGGGCCACCCCAGTCCATAAAGTCTGGACACGCCCCTGGTTGGCATGAGGGGCTAAAGTAGGACTAAATATCCAGGGCTCCAATGGAGGAAGGGGATCTTTTAGGGCCTGAAATAAATGTATAGTTGTTGTTTGGGTTTGTTTCTCTTTAAGTCATAATGGTTATACTAAAGGTAAAGTATTGGCTGAATAAATGAATACGATGCTTTACTCTTTCTTAAATCTGAAAACACTTTAAAAAAAAAAGCATTTTAGAAGCTTAGTGATACCTGTGTTGATAGAGCTCAGGAGCTCCCAGGAAAAGATGTCGTTCCCCTCTCTCTGATGTCTGGCTCTATGCACGGTCCTGTCTCTACAATAAAGGCATTAAAAGCCCAAAAATAAACCTTAAAAAAATATGTGGCATTAAAAGGTATTTATGAGGGTATTTTTTTGTGTGATGGAGGTGCTGTTATAGTAATATCACAGGGTTGGCTGAAGCTGTGGAGGAGGGGCCCAAATGTGATAGCTTTTCATGGGGCGCAGAAATCCTGGAGACGCCACTGGTCACCACAGAGAGAGAGAGAGACAGATAGGAAGGAAAAGACTCAACCAAGGAGTCAATCAAGATGCTATCTAACTTTAAATAGAAAGGACACATTAGCAGATTATCTGAGCACAGTAAAAAATTGTACCGGACGGTGGACAGACTGCGAGGACAGACTGGCTCCAGAGACGGCCCGCCTTTAAAAAGAGCTGGCTGCCAGAGGAGGACAGACTCTGCTCTCACTGTGCCACAGCAGGTAGAGACAGAGCTCCACTTCCTCACATCATTCCTTAAAATATCAGACTGTGAGGTTCCCCAAATATCACCAAAAAAACTACATACCCACACACTGAGTTTGAACTCCAAATATCTGCTGGGAGAAAAACACAACTGTGAGATTATGGCAGCAAAATGTACGAGAGCCTGTGAGGATATCTATCGCAGCATCATGAACTTATTATTACTCTACTTTTAATTTCCACTGTTGTTGTTAGAAAATGGTGTTTCGGCAGTGTTGTCATTGTTACATTCAGGCCGGTAACGCTCGTGAATTGAGTTGAAAGTGAGACAGAGAGAGAGAGAGAGAGAGAGAGAGAGAGAGAGAGAGAGAGAACGAATGGGTAGAGAGAGAGAGCGAGTTGGTAGGGAGAGCCCGGCTCACAGTGAGAGAGGAATGTGATTCTGGTTCTGGTCCTTATAAGGTCTGATGTGTATTTGAGGGTTGATGGAAAATAGGAGCTCTGCTCGGATAAACATTCTCCCAGTCTGTGTGTGTGCGTGTGTGTGTCTGTGATCGCTCCCACTGATAGGCTGTCACCCC